>LPNX010809047.1:2490-33519 GCA_001517045.1 Pseudotsuga menziesii
AATGTGTAATATGTTTATCTATCTTGTGTTTTGAATTGATTGTATGGAAGGGTTGATTGAAGATGAATTTTATTTAGTCGAATAATACCCAAACAAAACAATTTATTTTCATAATATAAATATTAATTAAATTTAAGATATTATTACTCAATTAATAGAGGAAGATACTCGAATTAAAACTAAATATTTAATTAAACAATATATGAAGCATCTCTAATTTAAATCACTGATGCATCTCAAATTTGATTTCAAAATAGAAAAATTAATAATGTTGTTAATCATTAACTTACACAACAATTGTTATAAACAACATCAACATCAACATGACATGAAAATACATAATATACATGTATACTAGTGTCAAAATAAATTTGTATGTCAGATATACTTGTGAAATATGTCAAATATTCCATCTCAAATTTGATGAGTGATACATGTCAAATTTCATTTAAAATTACGAAAAAATGATTAATAATAGAAATCATTAACAAACAAACAATATAATATTTCATAAATAAACATCAATGCCAACTTGATATGAATATGGAACATCTATATGAACGATAATATCAAAATCAATGTGTGTGTGTCAAATATACATGTAAAGGAAGAAATAAAAATAAAATAAATATGTAAAATATACATCGTAGTAATAAAATATATACATCTGATCAAATATAATTACTATAATATAGGCAGTCCACCAATGGATCCAAAGGCATTAGTACCTTCACCATGATCATAGCTAGAGGTTTGATCAATACTTCTTCCACCAGATCTAGAGGCAATATCAATATCTTTTCCAAATAACAATGCAATAACCAATATGTGGTATATCTCACTACGATGAGTCATATGACTCGATTCCACCATCTTGTCTATAGTAGAAATGAATGAACTAAGTGTTGTAGCTGCTGAGTCACTACTAAAAGAGGAGAGGGTGGTCACTGGTCAATCAACTAGAGGAGGAGGAAATGGTGGTTGGTCGACCTATGTAGGTGGAGATGATGGTCAATCAACCTGTGGAGGAAGAGATGATGGTTAGTAGACACGTGGCGTTGGATTGAATTGTGGAGGAGAAGGTGGTTGGTTGGTATGTGGAAGAAGAGATGGTGGTTGGATGGCATGTGGAGGTGGGTTGACTTGTGGAGGATAGGATGGTTGGTCGACATGTGGAGGAGAGGATAGTTGGTCGGGATGTGGAGGTGGAGATGGAGGATCACCATCCGAAGGAAATTACTTGAATGAAGAATATTGACTATGATGGTGACCAATCATCCTATTGAGTAGGATAATCACACCAATAATATGATGCATCAATAAAAACATATCATGCGAAAGGGTCACCCATATCTATGTGTGTAAAGGTTATGGGTCTCATATTATGTTAGTAATGTGTGTTGGGAATACTTCGTGTCAAACCATCAATCCACATAACCAATCACACACCTCCATATGGAACCTACGATCCATCCTATTTTGCAAACCTGACCTCTATATATGAGGTAGCTCATCAACCTCAACCATATTATCATCAGGTGATGGAGTTCCTCCTCATAATATCTACCAATATCTGCAAAATAGTAGACGATGATATTTAGACAATTTAAACAATAGTTAAACAAATTAAATCAAAAGTTACAATACATCACATGTGAGTTAAATAATGTAATAAAATAAAAGTAGATCATTCAAAACATAAAACTAATATTGCCTTGGCATCTAATGACTTATCTTGGGTAAATTAGATGTTTTCATATCCTTACCAGTCAATCCCTGCATACTAGGAACTACACGATGTCCATGGTATGATCATCCTGACTGAAGGGCATGTCTTGTACCTCTAGAGTGATCCTACATGGGAACTTTGACTGGACCCTATTGGGAAACATCTTCCCCCACATGTGCATATGCACATCGATCCTTGGCCTAGAAGAGTTATTTTCGAATGAGGGATTAGTGGTCAAAAACCTCTCAAAAAATAGAAAAACAACTTTAAAGCAAATGGGAATACTACCCTTTCATTAAACATAGCATAACCTTGATCTAAAGAACAAAAAACACGTCGCAAAAAATGGTAGACCATATTTAATAGATCAATGTTTCTACACTAATGAATCTACATATTATAAAAGGGGTCATCTAATGTGTTTCCTATCATAGGTGTAGTGGGTCACTATCGTGACCATAAGTGAGAGGCACCTAACCTCCTATGCAATGAATGAGTGTAAATTCAATTGTCCATCAACAACTTCGAAGCTAGAAGCAGCAGTGATGTCTCTACTCGCATATCTCTGAACATATTCCAGTTAACTCTCTCTTGTAACGCCATGTGGGATATCGGGGAACTGGGGAAAATCCTCCCTCTCTTAGATATCTTTGTAATGAAATAAATTTCTTCTTTGCAAGTTGGAACCATATATCAAGATCAACTCTAAATGTCTGTGTGGCATGATCCCATCGACGAATGAATTGTCACCTCCTCATAAAACTTTAGGAGGCCAATAGTATATAAGATTCATTGAATCTAATCTATAATAGGGTGATGTTACAATTCCCTCTCCCTCTCTAGCCTCCCACTTTTCTACAACATTGTACCAATCAAACTAGCCCTATTGTTATTGTTGTCGATGTTGTCGTTGTTTCTAATTGACATATATAATTAATGTATTAGACACACCCAGGCACATTTAAATATATCCCTAAAAGAGGTTTTAAATGGTTATTTTCTATGTATCTAAATATAATTTAATTTCTTTTGCAAGATAATGTAAAATATTAATTAGTGCACCTGAAAAACAATAACACACCATTAATGATGCATAAAAATAATTACTACACCGCTAGCAATGCAATAAAACCACAAAATCATTGACTACGATGCACTTACGATAAACAGGATCACCATAACCAGTGCGTCGCTACTTGTTTACATCAGCCAAGTCTTATTGGATTTTTTAAAAATCTTAGTGCATCTATAAAATAATATAGTGAACCATTAACGGCGTGGATAAATAATTAACTCATTGTTCATAGTGTGTTACAATTTCATAGGTGCACCGATAATTTTGAATAATTAATAACACTTGTCTTAATAACACACATTGCTTGGACTTTTTTATTGCTTAAACATATAATGTCATTTTTAATACTTTTAAAATAAAATATGACTTTTTGTTAATAAATATTTTGTCGTGCAAAGATGTGTTATGTAATCTGATTGCACCGATTTCCGTTGGCCATGAGTTGCATCGAGGAGAGTGTATGCTTGTGGAGCACCAT
Source organism: Pseudotsuga menziesii (assembly GCA_001517045.1). Lineage (NCBI taxonomy): Eukaryota > Viridiplantae > Streptophyta > Pinopsida > Pinales > Pinaceae > Pseudotsuga > Pseudotsuga menziesii. The sequence continues at coordinate 5,773 of LPNX010809047.1, forward strand.
TTAGTTTTTATACAAAATAAAAATAAACATATTTTTTCAACAAGGAAAAGGAATTTTTTGAAATAAGTGTGTTGTATTATTTAAATCACTGGTGTTGTTTAGTAATTTTAAAAGCATTGATAAAAAATTTATGCTAAGATTTTTGGACGTCTACTTTTATTAGCTACCTCAACTATAAACAGATAAAAGAGACTTTTTTTGGAGAGGTTCCACTGGAAGGTGTTTTCCTAGTAATGTTGATAGGTTTAGCAAGATGTGCATTCTCATGCCTTGTAAAAAGACCATTAAGAAACAAGATGCAACAAAAATGTACTTTGAAAATGCTTGGGTGGACTTTAGGATACTAAGGATAATCATCTTAGATAGAGCTATAGGATTTCTTCGTGCCTTCTCGACTACACTTTGGTATAAGCTGGACAATAAGTTGAAGAGGTATATAAATCTCCACCCACACATAGATTCGTAGATAGAACTAGAGATCAAGACATTGGTTCAAATTTTGAAGGGTTATAATTAGAAGCACCCAAGGACTTGGGAAAAAAAATTTATTTACATTCATCACCCTTATAGTAGAGCAATGCACACTTCTACTAGTAATCCCCCCTTTGAAACTTGCTTTGGGTATTTTCCACCTTCACCCTTACATGTTGTATATGGAAAATAAGGAGGAGCAATAAAAGATACTACATGAGAATCCTTGAAGGATGAAAAGTTCATTGATAATATCAAAAAGATCCATTTGTAAGTACATGAGACATTGAATAAGTCACATGAAAATTGCAAGCCTAGGCATGATCTATATAGAATTGAGAAAACATTAAAGGTGGGGGACAAATTTTGGTTACATTTGAACAAGGAAAGAATACAGGGTCTTGGTAAGATGGTCCTTTTGAAGTATTGAAGAAGTTGGATGATAATGCATATAGACTCATTCAACCCCCATATATGTACATTTCCTCAATAGTGAAAGCGGAGACTCTTAAACTCTATGGGCCTTCCATGTTTGAATAAGAAATTGATGAGAAAGTCCTCCATATAATAGAGGAATTAGCACTTAAAGATCAAGTATAGTTAGCATAAGATACAATTTTGTAGAAGAAATCCATAAAAACTAAATAGGGCTAATATGAGCTCTGAAAGTTTGGGTTGAAATAACAACTTTCAAGCAAGGCCAAATGGTACTCTAGGGAGAAGGTAGAGTACAAATCTCCTCACCTCCTTCAAAAAACTATTTTGGGTACCAAAAGTCCCTCTAAATGTAGAGGCGTGATCCATAATGGACTATTATATAATTTTCATCTATCTTTGTACTTTATGGGTGGAAAAAGTGAAGCTATTTGTTTGTAGGTCCCATATTATGAACAGGTGTCACTTTTGTGATTTGGGGTCCAAAACCTGCCAAAGCTTGTTGAGGCCTTAAGAATATTTTTCTGGGGTTAACATTGTAGCCTCTTGACATTGTTTTAAAAACTCACACCTTTCAAATGATGAATAAATCAACTCAATCGAAGTTTGTATAAAAAAGTTATGTCTCTTGCAAGTTGACCTATCCTATCGACCACCATGATACTGAGTGGATACCACCCCAAGATCCATTATTCACACATTTGGACTTTCAAGAAGATTCTAAAGGTTCCAAAACCTAACACTAATAGAGTGTCTAGACATGAAAAAACCCTAACCCCGATTCTAGATAACTATTATACTATGTTAAATACTGGGCTACTAGGAAAGAAAGGGGTTCCATTCTTATTGTATTGTTTCTTGTTCCATAGTTGAAAAACGCATATGAGAGTGGGATGTTGAGGAAAAATAGAGGAAGTAGGAGATCTTGTAGCAACCATATTGGCCACAATGTTGATGGAAATTGCATGTTTCTTAGTTATTTGCATTTTATAGTTGAGAAGAAAATATTAAAACAAAAGCCTTACCTTCAAGTGGCTTTCTCCCATATTAGAATTGCCCTAGATACATCTTGTGTTTATTGTATGGATGATCTATTTTGTATTTACTTCCTTTATTTCAATTTCAGTTCATTTAAGTTTATTTTAATATTAAGAAAATAACATTAAGTTTGCATTCTAAAGTATAACACTCTGTAATAAAAAAAATTACATAATATTAGAACTTTTGTTATAATATGTTGTTTGAATGGAATATCTATATCAACTTATAAATTAAAGGTTTTAACCCTTAACTCAATTCAAATAAAAAGAAATTATATTTATTTATTTACAAATAAAAAAATATGTATTTATCAATTTTGTTATATCATTATCATGCTTTTTCTTTTGTCGGTTTTCTATATAATGCTTTGAATTTTATAAATATATCATATTGGCATATTATTTAATTATCTTCTTTATTAATTTTATATAATTGTTAAATTTTAAACTCAATTCTATAATACCAACTTGTAATTTGCAAGCTTAAAGTTTACAAAACAATAATTAAATACAAAACACACAAAAGGTTATGCACCTTGACGCTCAAGTGAATACACCTCCATATCTAAATCATATTCAAGAATGTTTCTTTGAATTATTTTCATATTTAAAAATAATTCTTTGAATTTTTAATGTAACTTGTGAATTATATTGATGAAAAAAAAAATCTTAATCTAGTACAAGTTATAAAATCCAATCCATTTTACAAAAACATAAACTATATATATAAAGTTCTTTCATAAACTTTAATAAAAATATTGAGGTGATATGGTCAGCAATGATGATTTTTGTGAATGCTATTTTAAGTTGGGAATGTTTTTTTTAATAAATAATATTTATATTATATTTACTTTTTAGATTATGGTTTCTTCATTGGTTTAGTTTTGAGTGGTTGCGTGGAGTGTTATTTTTGTATAGAGATTTTATTTATATGTGTTATATGTCTAGGATTGATGACTTATTTTAGGAGAACCGTTCTTTTTTTATTCATCGCAAGTTAACGTAAACGTAAGGATTATTGTTTAGTAGTAAGTAAAGGTCGTAGTTTAGTGGTAAGAAAGAAGATATTATGTATCATCATGTCACATCTAGCGAGTAGGGAAACATTCTTTTCTTTATTGAATTGATAGAAAGTGTAGGTGGAAGCATCAAGCAAGTTAAGTAGCATTACTTTGAAGAAGCAATAACAGTAGTAAGTGAAAAACCACTTTGACAAATGCACTTAGAACTGGAGCAAGAAGCATCCATCATAGACGATGAGCTCTCATGATGCGTATATTGTTATAATGATTTCTAGTTATGTTGTTGACTTGACCTTGTGGACAACCACTGTGGTATATCATAAAAAGGGGAAGAGATTTTAGAGTCAAAGAAACCATTTAAAGACATAACCCCACAAAGGACAACGAGCATATATAGAAAAAATGCATATTCATCTTGCAACCAATAAATTAATATGTTTGTTATAATGGGTTGTGGATACCCCATTGACAAAAGGATCACAATAAGATTGCAAATACCCTCAATCTAGTAATGTAGCACCCATGATTCTCTAATCCAAGGCTTGGTCATATTCTTTGATACAACCCTACCAACAACTACCAACAAGTTAGCTAAGTAATACACATAGATTAAACTTTGATCAACATTGAATTGCATTCCTCAATAGTGAGCACAATGTGTTACGAGAGTTAGTATTGATCCGAAATGGATCCTTTGAATAGTCTATCTTTTCAACTTTGTAAAAAAAATAAAAATTGCAAAGCTTGTCCAATAGCCAAAATCCATGGAAGATGAAAAGATTCACTTTGATGGTTGGCCTTTGAAGACAACTCTATAAAAAGAGTGCTATTGGAAACAAAGAGAAACAAAAAAGAAGAGAGCAAGAGAGCTTGAAAGAAAATGAAGAAGCAAGGAAGTAACATAATATAAAGGACTTTGATGAAGAAGTTTATTTGAAGATTGAAGGTTGTCTCTAAGACAATGTCATCCTGTGAGTAAGAATCCATTTAAACCTTGATTTTGGAATGCACATTTCATCCTCTTAACCATTTCTTGAGCAAAATCAAACTACCACCAAGTGTTGCTTCACTTGTTTGGGTTTCGATAGTACAAGCTCTTTGCTTATGATGCATTTAAATTCTCTATGATTACCAAATTGTTGTGTGAATGGGATCTATTTTGTAGGTTCGCTCCCATCTTTGTTACTCATATGTCTAATCCATCTTATAATTACACATAAAAGTAGTGAAAATACCCCTTAAATAATGGTGGAGTTGCTAGAAAACCAAAACAAACTCCATGGGCTTGTGCACTATGCAATCCCATATAACGGGGAACACATTATTTGATTTAAATGTTGGGCATTCCTTTTATGAAACCATTATTCTCCAATTTTCACACATTGTTAACATAATATAGTTTTTGCAAAGTTTGTTTTTTCCTACCTATAACCATTTCTTGATTAACACAGTCCAATTGTATCATTTCTTCCTGGCATATGAATGCAAGTTGAAGGGGCATAGTGTTGTGTAGGGACGTGTAAGTAGCATATATTTATACATAAATATGAATTCAATTTGTTAATAGACATGGTGTTTGATGACAAAACATGTTGTGTATGTATAATTAAATTCGAGAGCCATTCATTCATAATGATGAAATTACATCATTGATAGTCAATTGTTTACATAACAAAGACAATCAAACTTAATTGCACTTTTATTTTCTACAAAGATCTGTGTTGATGAGACAAAAGGGGCATACTACTATCATTTACAAGTCATATTGGTATCAGTGTGGTTGATTCCATGGTCTTGAAATCTAACTATTAAATAACTTCGAGGACAATTAGACCCATTATGGGCATGGCATTGAAAAGAGAGAGGTTCAAAAAACTAAGAGGTTTCAATGCATAGACCCAAGAGAACAATCGACATTTTAAGTAAATCTTCAATGTAGAACATGTTTAAAGTACACATCTTTATTTTTAAGTTTGTATATCTATTGATTACTAAAAATGTTTGGTGAAGGGCTCTTCGTTTTGGGCCACATAAGGTTCTTTTTGTTACCCTTTGGTTTCTCACTTTTGCTCCTTCCAATATATCTATAACTTCTTGTTCATAAAAACATTAACATTACTTTGGGAAACTATATCAAAACAAATCTAAAGCAAAGTAAGACGTATCTTTTACATGTGCTAGAATACATGTTGAGATTAATGTAAGTTAAAATATGCCATATAAAATGTAAAAAAAAATAAAAATAAAATGTAAAAAAAAATAAAAATAAAAAAATCTAAAGCAACGTAAATTGGGTCTTTTTACATCTAAAATACATATTGAGATTGACGTAAGTTAAAATATGCCAAATAAAATATTCCTACAATAGAAAATTTTAAATGAGTTCAGGTTCCAACCCATGAGAATACGTATTTTAAATCTGGGCTTTGCCAACACACAAGGTATCTCCGTGGTTCTTGTTTTCATGCACACACCAACTTAACTCAAAAAATAATTGTTCTTTATCAAAATGAGTGCTATTGGATTTGTGAAATCTTTTTATCCAAAAGTGTCGATTGAGGATAGGTCTGAAAAGGATAAAAAGATTTCACAAATCCAATAGCACTCATTTTGATAAAGAACAAGATGTCACTTACAAAGATGATAGGTTATAAACAAGAAAAGCAAAAAAAATAAAATAAAATATTAAAAGAAATAATAAAATATATATAACGAAATTACTTTAAAGATTGTGTATAAATACATTTATTATCTATAAATTTTAATATCATCATTATTAAATTATTTTCCTGTTTTCCATCCTGGATATAATGTGTGTGCCTCCGCTCATCTCAGCCTTCGTGGAAAGATATTCGACCTCCACTAAAGAAATATTTAAATATTAAAAATACAACAAAAGTATAACAAAATAATATTCGCTTGACAGAGTTGTTTTTGTGATGATTAAAGTTTGGATTGTCAATTAGAACCAGGAAAAAGAAACGTTACGGAATAATTGGAATCCACTCCCGAGTCTCAAGTGCAATGCAACTTTCTTTATCCACCGACTTTCCTGCCATTTATTCAAAGCTCATCTTCACTGGAGCTGCCTGCTGGTGTGGGCCTCTCCTCTGCCTGTTCAGCATGTGGTGGATAGCTCACTTACGTTTACAATATTATGATCATTCATTGGCGATAAGAGTTTGCATAGTATTGAGTGGAATGATGGTTTCGGTTTAGTGGAGGCCTGGGAAAGCTTCATAGTGAAGCAAGATCAGAAATGGGTGTGTTCAAGGATTGGCAGGGAGGTCAATACATGATGAAATTTCTGACTCTGAAGTTGGACGTTGGCTGGCTGGGATGGATATTCAGTATTTGCTTTGGCACAGCTTGAGAGCTCAATGAAGCAGTAACAGATTCCGATATTTAAGTGGGCAATTTATCAATGTCTATGGCATGTTTATGAAGAGGAAGGATTGATTTAGAGATTGGTGCCAACTGTGTTCTGGCACCTTTGAGAGGTTCCAAACTACATGATATAAATTGGTATGGACTGACCATAAATATGATGTAAGATTTGCCTCTATTGTGATGCTGTTAACATAAATGCCCAACTCTTTAGTGAGGCAATTCATGAAGTATGTCTCCAATACCCTTATTGGACTCCATTTTACTGGAATGCCTCACTTCAAAATAAAAACTGCCATAGTCACCTCTGAGATCTATGGTACTGCATTGTATTATGGACAGAGGAAGTGATTAGAAACATCATCGGATGCCTCGAACACTGAAACCAACCGTGATGATTGTGATCCCATGCCTGGAGCACTAAAACAACTCTCCTGTGTCTGCTGCCATCCCTGCTCTGTTTGAGAAATGGTTCCCATATGACCATAGCCACAACTAGGGTTTGATGAATTCTGAGATTGACCTGCAGTCTGTGAAACAATTATTGTTATTGTAGTTGCTGTGACATCCATCCAAGAAAAGCATTCTTGCATCTGCATTCCAAGGGTTTGATGAATTCTGAGATTGACCTGCAGTTTGTGAAACAATTATTATTGTTGCAGTTGCTGTGACATCCATTCAAGAAAAGCATTCTTGCATTGCATTCCATTGATTACTAGAGATGAAGATTGGGCTGATCAAAAGTTATGAAGCCAAATTGGGTTTGTTGTCATTGTGTTTCTAATTCCAACTAGAGATCTGATCGATGGTATAGCCTGTAACACCCATGTTTGCCAAGAGTGGGAGGTCCTCTGGCCTCTCACTGGTTTGATAATGATTTGCTGAAACTGTATGGATTCGATTTTTGTATGGCTTCATTGAAATCGGCCAAGGTTATTCAAATTATGAAATTTATGAGGGTGAGAATTCATTTTTGTGCATACTTGATTTTATTTCCGGAGTTTGGGCCAAATGATAAAAGTATGAGGGACTTTGCTTATTAAGCACCTCTACGTAATATAATATTTCTTTATTTATATTTTTAATCGAATTGTACAATTTCATTCCACAAGCAATTCGAGGGCAATTGATGCTACATAGCTTCAGGGAAATTGATGCTACATAGCTTCAGCTATTAGCTTTTCCATTGGGCATTGATTCAACAATGGTATTTTGGATATGTTCATATAAACACTGTCCTTATTTAAAGAAATTTAGCGAAAATCAATTTGTTGTTACAGATATGTTTATTTAAAGCATAAAACATTTTTGTGAGCAATAAAAGTGGGTTATCACTTGGTCAAATCTGGAGAAATCTGTCCACCTACGAGGACTTTAAAAAAACAAGTTATCAGTTTGTTATTAAAAATAAATATTCGCAACTTAATTATTAAAAATATATATATGAATCAGAATTTATTTGGATGTGGCTAAATAAATGGATGGAATGATGAGAATATGTCTGTATATATATATCTAAATATGAAGATTGAAAATTATTAATTTTATGGTAAAATGATTTTTTTGTCAGGTAAAAATTCAAAGTTTTATTATGATTAAGGGAGCAAAAGTAGCTGTGTGCGCTTCAAATTTGTATGGGTTTGATTTGAAGATTAGCTTTCAGTTTTTTTTTTCCAATTTTTATTATAATTGTCATGTAGCTTTTTTTGCAATTTTTATTATTATTGTCATATAGCTCCTCATTGTCTGCGTGCAAACTATATGGACATTTCTAACCTTTTAAATGTTTTTTTATATATCTCAATCAGTCTTTATATAGTTTAATACAGACAGTTTATAGTCATTTTTTAGAACAAGGCCTTGGTAATTTCACTTTGTTTGAATATCCATGCCCATGTTTATGTATGTATATGTAAATTATTTGACAATATAACATAAGGACTAACTTTAGAAACATAGGCTTTTAAAGATTTTGTCTAATTTTAATTATATATTTATTGAAATTTATCACTAAATACTTAACATCCACATTGGAAAATTCACTCTCATAAGATTTTTAGAAATTCACTTTAACTACCATAGCTGGCATATGTATTACCTTTATACAATGAACTACTTTCTTATATACCCCCATTTCTTCATGGATTTTCTTCCCTAGTAGAAACCTAAACTATCCATGTAATGTAGATTTTGACAATAAGATACTCATACTTTTAGCAATAATCCTTTATATTATCTTAGAGATACTATTTCATAGAGTGATGGGCATATCTTCCTCCAAGCTTAATGGATTATCAAATTTGGGAACCAAAGCAACATAGGTGGAATTAAAGGCTACCAAAATTTTACTAGATATCCTTGAGTTTTCAATTACTCTAAAAAGGTCATCCACCAAGGAAGAATTCCACCTCTTTCCCTTATGCTATAGGGATTTTTATCTTTCTAAATTAAGTGGATCACCTCCTAAAGTTCTTCCTTTGAAACAAATTTCATCAAAATTCACATTATCATTCTCTACTACGAATCTAGAAAGAAACATTGCCATTCTCACTACCTCTACACTTGATGCTCTATTTTCTTCCTTAAAAATCCCATTAAAATGATTTACCCCCTCCCTTTCCAGGTTCATAAAACTTGTTTTAGGAGTTCCATTTATACCTTGCATCTTCCATATGGAATTTATACTCTTTCTATGGCTAGCAAAATGGTGGATTAAAACTTGGTGTTTTCATTTTCATCACCTTTTTCAAGCCATAAGTCGCTTCTTTTTAGTCTCCAAGTAGTCTCCTTCTCATACAACAACTGATTCTTTCTGCTTTCTATCTTATAAATGAAAGACTTATGCTCTGCATCGACAAATCCTTTTGGAGACTAAAAGTAAATATCTTCTACCTTGTTTTCAATCTCAATCATTTATTTCTCATTTTTGTGTCTTCTTTTGCTTGCCAATTTAGCAGATTCCTATTTTACCCTATTCAAATTAAACGTGAATTGAATAGCACTGACTTCTCTATTCCTATTTTACGATCCAAAAAGTAGTTTTTGTTTTTCCCTCCAATTTTTTTATATGCACCTCTTTTGAATTTTAAGCATTTTGATTGGATAATACACGATGACATGGAATTTCAACTAGGGTTGGGTGGACCATTTTTCATCCAAATTTCCCTTAATGTCATTGATAAACACACCTTTTCAAGTTGGATCAGGATCCTCAGATGCTTGATTTCCTTCCTCGAAATTTTCCTTCACATTCTCTTCTTCTTGAATTAATTGAACAAAAGCTTCCTAAACTTCATTTTCCCCATTGCTAGAAAGTTTATTTGACTAACTTTCTTGACTTCCATCATTTCACTGGATGACAAGTTTATCTTTGGTACATGTGACTTCACGATTGTTGTCATATCATCCTATGATGGATTTTGAAACCCCCTATACCTATAATTATCCTTCTTCCTCCAAGAAATTGGATGGAAAGTTAAAGTACAATATTTCACCACATGCCTATAAACATGACATCTTATACGCCTAAATGAAACTCCTTATCATATTTATTTTTTGTGAAGAACTCAGATCCCTTTTTGCAAAATCATATTTGGGGTTATACTTTCTCAGATTATATGCTAACTAGAATATGTTCCATTATCATCACTCTTGGGTCAACAAACCCGATATCAGTTGTAATGTCCCCTTCTCCAAATACGACTAATAGGAGGGGACTTTACTTGACTACGAGCTTCTAAATTTCTCCCATAACCATAATCACAAATTTCATAACATATAAATATGTGTGTAGATGCATAAATAAGATACACAACATAAATAAAATCTATCCACACACATCTAGCATGCATTTACTAGCATTATCATCATAGGCATCAAATAAAGCATTGCACATTGAAATATAAAAGAATACTTATCTTTATCCAATGTCGATCCAAGCAACTAGGTGTGTAAGAGTGATTTTCCACCCAACCATAGGAACTATATACAACATTTACTCTTTCTGTTGAGAGGCCACCCCCAAGATGGGATATGAGGCCACCAGGGAAAAGGAAAAACCTACATGCTTCTCTCTCTCATCCCAAAACCCTTTCTTATCTCTATTCTTGTCCAAATACTCATATAAATCTCTACAAGGATCTCACTCAACCCTCACAGCCTTAAATCCAACAATACATGCCTCACACAATGCTCTTCTAGGCTCAGGCATCCCCTTCACTGATCCATAGTTTTCTTGGGTGATCCATCTTGCTAAGTTATTCTAGCGTGTGCATAGAAGGAAACAATCTACTATATGTTGTTAATGACACATACAACCTAAATTTGTCACTTCTCAAGCATCTATGAGCAACACAAGTCAAAGGGTAAGGGTTCCTAGCTATCCCAACCTCTCTACTCACCTATAACCATATATTTCCTTCCAAAATATGCACTCCAGTCTCCAAAGTCAAAATTTTGGGTCATATACAGTTTGGTAATGGTATTGAACCATAATAGAGATCTATACATAGTCTAGATATGCATTAAAGAATGATAGAATGAGGATTGACTCTAAGGGATATGAGAAAATGGTGACAAGACAACTGACATTGCTTATGAGATTAGAAGAAAGGACTCCTATAATTTTTTGTCTAACTTCTAGAAGATGAAAAAATTATCGCAAAAGTGCAATCATCCCCATGCTTCAATAACTACATGAGTTGAATTTTTCCACCAACCTCACACATGCATTCAATGATTGGAAAATAGTTAAAAAAGGAGATAATTGGCTCATTCAAGGAACATAGTAAAATTTGGGTGAGTTATAAGGTTGACACTTGGAAGCAAAGGATTTAGACTCCCATATGCCTCATTTTCTCTTTCCCTCTGGTGGGATCATAGCCTCCACTACAACATTTGGATCCAAAATCTAGCAATGGTTCGTCACCTATTCGACACAATTTTGTCAGCTCTCTGGTGAATTCAAAATTATTTGGTCATTGATGGGACTTTGTCGCTCTGTCTGAAAAACCTGTATCCATTGGATATCTTATGGCTCATCGTCAGTTACACGATGATAGTAAGAGTAATAAAAAATTTGCAAAAACTAACACATATCCATTGGATATTCTCGACGATACATCATTGGAGTTAACTCCAGCTTTTCGTCGGTTTTCTATAGAATATCTGATAAGATTCTATTTATCCAACATGGTTTATCATCGGAGGTAAATTTAGATATACGATGAGGGTTCTATAAATCCATTGAAGGTATTCATCGGATATATGACAACAATTTGTACTATTGAAAAAAAATATAATTTTTAGTGGGTGGTTCCATAGGGATGAATAGTTACACTAATTGTTTTAATATATTGATTAATGAATTAGAGTGATATATTACTTTTCATTGCAATGGATTTCAGTCCAATTCTTAATAAACTTTCATTGAAAGGATTACAAGACAAGCTCATTGACATGATCGTTCAACAAAGTTTGGAACTTTTTGTGCATTCTAATTAATGTCAAAAATAGAGGAGACAATGTAAATATCACAACATAGTTGGTTTTCCAAAAGGAAAATTGAGTTTCTATTAGATGTATAAAGTTGCATCTTGTAATATAAAGTCAAAATGTACATCATAGTCTCATCATAGTCTCATCATGTCCTCATTATAGTCAAATAAGAAAAATATAAAAAGTGTAACAAAACCTGGTAAAAATGATCTGAAAATCAAGCTCATAAAACCTCCAAATATAACAAAAGTCCCAAAGATATAACATATGTATAAATAAGACAAAATATAACTGAAGTATGACACCTCAAAATTTATTGAGTGACCCCTATCTAAGTAAATATATGTCTTGAATTTTCCAAACTTGAGGACACAAAAAATACTCATTAACCACCTTCTTAGATAAGTTGTTTGCTACCCAGTTGAACTCCCGAAACACATGATGGTAAGAGAAAGATATGAAAGAGTCCCTTAGTCTTTTAACATTCTGCATCCAATAAGAAAGGTATTGTAGTATCCCTATTTTGACCCCTATTGCATTAAAATTGTACATGATGTAAATATCGTTATTTAATCATGTTGAGGAGATCAAGGCAAAGGCCCCACCATCGATTTAGCATTTTATGTATCGACAATTAAAATTGATGCATATGGTTCTCATGCTATCCAGGCACATTAAAAATTGAGACATCATGTAAATATGCAATTTAATAAAATACCCACAACTAGCTATGCAATGCGACAAGAGATGGGGGCATGATTTCACAAGGAATAGGGAGGGAAATTATTCAAACCCTTGATCCAATAGTGTTAAGCCAAATGTCAATGAGAGAACCCATAAACTCTCAACTATCCATTTTTTCTTATGCACTGAATCATTTATTTCTTCTAGAAGTTGGTTGAGGTAGTTAATGCCTTGGGAATGGAAGAGGTATGGCAGTCAATTTCGTATTGGGGAAAGCCATCATTTTTTGAAAAACATATCTTTTCTTATGGGGCAAGAAAACTCCAAGAAATTGGTTCCCATATCATTCCTTACCCATGCATTTCTCTTCCTCACGCTGCTAGAGCTAGCTGGGCATTTTCATTAATGTTTTTTTCTGTTGTTTTCCTCATCTATCCATGGTCAGGAAACCCATTTTTGTATTGCATAGTGGTTGGGAAGAGAGATTCACGATTTGGGTGTGTATGGAGGTCATTTTTTCTCCTATAATGTCCATGAACGTTTTTTGAAATCGGATTTTCTCTCCCAGGGTTTATTTCCCCATCTACCATTTCGGTTTTTGGGTTCCCATGACGTTTTTCTTCATACCCAACACCTATGTTTACTATTATGTGCATCCTTGTTTTGGTCTGAACTGTTTAGGCTTGGAAGACGCCCATAACTGGGTTGATAAACCTAGTGAAGGGAGGAACCTCACAAAGGATCAAGAGGGGATGGCTATTCATCTATGCACACCTAGAAGAGCATTGGAAGGGAAGGTATGGATTGAGGGACTATTTAGCAGTGAAGGGAATACTTCCTTGTGTTGGGTGTGTAGGTATTATGGAGGCCAAGCTAGATAGATCTTGTGCAGGTGTCTTGAGTTCACTAGCTTAGCAATTCTTCCTTTCCACTTCCTTAGTAGCCTGATAAACCCAACTGTAGATTGGCTTGGATGAACCTTGGTGTGTATTTGGATATGTGTGAGTCTGTTGTTCCCCTTTTCCTTATAGAAATCATGCCCAGATCGGGGGTGGCAGTTTTTCTGAGAGGTTGATGAGCACAATTGGCCTATGGTTGGGTGGAACGTTGCAGCAACATAGCTAGTTGCGGAGCAGATCATTTTCAAAATAAGTGCTCTTTGTATTTAACTCTGCAATGTATTTGTTTTAGGAATTATTATGTATTGGATGCATGTATTTTCTTCTACTGTATTTTCATTTATTATAAATCTGCATATGTATTTTATTTCCAATGCATTATTTTTTATGTTCATGGGGCTAGATATCCGGTTTGATAGACATAGCAGTCGAGTCCCAGCCTCTCTCTAGGCGAGTAGATGGGAGTGGACATGATAGGTATACCACTTGTAAGTGTGAATGACCCAAAATCCATTACACAACACATTTGGAATCTCCACACAGTGTCAATCTATGCATAACCTTGAACCAAAGCAAAATATAACAAACCCCAACATGCTAAGAACTCTTCTCTTATATTATTCCTCCACCAAGCCAACATCTAAAGAAATGTGTGGAAGATAAGTTTAAGTAAAAAACCACAACCATAAAAGTTCTCCATAGCTACACCATCAAAATAACCAATAGGAAAGGAATCATAAATTATAGAAATTGTCCATTCCTCTTGCTACCACTGTGACTCATAGGCCCGTATTCCTTATAGAAAGAAATAAGTCTAATAGCAAGTTTATCTATTGAAAATAGTTTGTCTTAAAAAATCCTTTTGTTTCTTCCCTTCCAAATCTACCAAGCTAAAAAAATGGGAAAATTGTTAAAAGTTGTAGAAGCCCAACTAAGCCAAACTATCTCAAAAGTGATGCTTGTATACTAAAAATCACTCTGAATTAACTGCAAAGAAGAATTACAAACATATTAAGCAAAAGGGAAATGCCAAAATAGGTTGGTTTTAAATCCCGACCTATGCAAGACATAAATGAATAAATCTATACACAAAATTCCACATACCTAGTATCATTTATTCAACATCTGTAGATTATACTGCTGATCAAAACGAGGCTCCTGAACAAGTGATAGATTATGTAGAAAGCTAATCAATGGTGCATCCATTTCTTCCATAGCAGGATTCAACCTTGCAACTACTTTGGCATGCTTGTATTTCTTGTCTATGAAAGAGAATAAAAATGAAGCATTGAACATGACTGGTAATCGTGGTTGCGAGATTCAAATATGATTATGAAGACCCAAATTAGAAAAAGGGATGTCTACTTTCAGAATTCAAATGTTGCGTAATCATCAATAAAGTGTGAGAAAACATGAGACATTAGGGTTCTAAGTTTTAGTATATTTTTAGTAATTTTCCAAAAGAAATCAACCCAACATAATCCCCTTGCCTTGGATGACAAATTTAACTTTTTCTATATCAATCTTAGCATTATTGATTGTGTGTTGTCATTGATGGAAACATGAATGACAAACTTGTCTTGAGGAAGTTGCACACTAGTCAGACATTGAGAATGCATAAATAAGCTAAGAGGGTGACAGTGTTGCTCAGAGGGTAACAATAAATGTAGCATGATTGAATTCACTGTCAGATTGAATCTGTGATGCTTGATGACATGCTTAGAAGCATAAAAAGATTATATTTCCAGACCTTAAAGGCACCCAAGAAAACTACATATGATGAAAACTTGAATAAAAGGGTGTGTATCATGGTACAAGGAAACCGTGTGTAAAATTTGAGCACAAACCAATCAAATATGTTCTCTTGGCATGCATTATACTAACCTAGGAGTGAATTTTCTGAAGATGGCTATCAAAAGGAAGAATTTGGTCAGTTGAAAGTTTTGGCGTGCATTTTTCTTGAACAAAGTGGGCATCTAGAATTGGAAAGATATTGCTTGAGTAAATACAATCCCGATGAAGTTGATATGATCCCTTGGCATGCATTATTGATCCCTTGGTGTTAATTTTAGCGACAAGGAGTGCATTTCCTAAAAATATACACAAAGATCAGTTTGGAAGATTTAGTTACGAATATAATTTGAAACAGAAATATTATGTAATAAAAAATAGTACAGCTAGAGTAGATAATTATACATAAGCCCCTTGCCTTAGATACAAATTTAACATGCTCTAGATAAATATTGGTATTATTGATTGTGTGTTGGCATTGAGGGCATGTGAATGACAAACATGCCATGATTGTTGATTGGAGGAAGTTGCACACTAGTCAAACCTTGAGCAGGCATTAAGAAGCTGAGAAGGTGACAATGTTGGTCAAAGGGTAACCATAGACGTAGCATGAATGAATCGAATGTCATATTAAATCTATGATGTTTGATGATATTGATGGAATCATAAAACGATTAGATTTCCATACCATAAATTCCCCTAAGAAAATTACAGAGGAGGAGTGATTTACTATAGGGGTGTGTTTCATGGCCCAAGGAATCCATGTGTCAAATTTGAGGACATAGAAATCAAATATGTTCTCTTGGTGTGCATTTTACTAATCTAGGTGTGCATTATCTGAAGATGACTATCAAAAGGAAGAATTTGGTCAATTGAATATTTTGGCATGCATCTTGTTGGGCCAGGAAAGAGCACAAGGAATAAATAGAAGCACATGCGCAGGAAGGAAAGACAGGTGCACGACACAGTAAAGGAAGGTAAAGGAAGGAAAGAAAGGGCAGAAGAGAGGAATCTGCGACGAGGAGCAGTGCAATGAGGGAAAAGAGAATCTGCGGAAATGTAGAAGAGTAAAGGCTAGGAAGCGACAGATTAGGAAGATCGTAGGTTCTCAATTCGACGGAAGACTGAAGGACATTTTTGTGGCTAGGCATGGCCTGTGATAAATGTATTGAAGGACATTTTTGTGGCTAGGTATGGCCTATAATAAATGTAATGAAAGACATTTTTGTGGCTATTTATGACTGCAATAAATGTGCTGTACCCAATCGACCCTACATGGTCTTGTAGAAACTATAAATAAGAGGAACCCGTTCTGTATAAGGGTTCGGAGTATAGTTAGAAATAATTGAAGGAATCAAAGAGAAGTATGATAGTAGTAGAAGGCTATTGAGTCGCGGATCTGCAGCTGTGTGCACATACCATTTTGTGAGATTCATTCTACATCTGAGTGCACAGATAGTAGTTATAAGAGTCGATCCAGGATGTGTGTGGATCATTAAGAGTAGTTAGAAGAAAATCATAAAACCAGAGAGCGTGAGAGCAAGGAAGAGTCTGAGCTGAAAATACATATCTCAAAACAGTCTGCAAGTCACAGACTAAAAGGTGCCATATATTTCTCATGCCAGATGAAGAGCACCTTTGTGGTTTTTACCCAGATGGGTTTCCACGTTATTTCTTGTGTCACTGAATGTGAATGTGAATGTTTTCTTAACTTTCATTATTTATGTTTATTGCTTAAGAGAATGTCGCAATATTAAGAAAATCAGTTGAATGAATGAATGACTAAAGCATCGTCAAAGCATCTTGTATTATTTCATGTTCAAAATTATTAAGTTGTAATATGGTCATGCCACTATTATTTACTGTTAAGGAATCATCTGCGTCACACAATTGTGCCAGTTGTTATATTATCAAGGATAAGGTTGTGTCGCATGCTAGTTGTGTCGCACTGTTGCGCCATTACTGGGTTAGTAGGTTCTAAACGGTCACTCACTCTGATACTTTTTGATCCCAATCATCTCTACATGAGAGTGTGAATGTTTGATGTTGAATGGTTTCCCATAGGACAAATGAGAATTTTTTATCCCAATCATCTCTGCGTGCATTGCATACTTTGGTTAATGCATTTTCCAAAATCTTTTTGAAGGCTTCAACCCTTCCATTCACCTGAGGATGATAGGGTGTCATTTTCCTATGCTGAATCTGGAACTCTGTAGTAATCTCATCAATCATTTTGTTAACAAAACGTGTACCTTGATCACTTAGAATAATTTTCGGATGACCGAATCTGGTCACCACATTTTCAAATAAAAACTTCGTCATAGTCGCAGCAGTACAATCTTTAACAGGTTTGGCTTTAGCCCATCTAGTTAAGTAGTTTGTCGTTGTGATAATGTAGCACACACCAGTCCTCTTTCCTAGCAGACTGATAGGTCGAACAAAATCAACGACCCACTTATCAAATTATTGAAGGGTTATTTGCGGCGCTAGCGACATCTTGTCGCGTGATTGCGACGGTTTTCCTATTCTTTGGAAAACATCGAAGCTTTTATAAAAGCTCTTAGTATCCATATGTATGGTTGGCCACCATAATCTAACTTGCAATATCTTACACATGGTTTCCTTTCCAACATAGTGTCCTCCTGTGACATCGGCATGTGCTTCACTCATAACCCAATGTCATTCGTGGTAAAAAACAAAATGACACAATATTTCATTAGGGCCCATCTTGTATAGTTGTACCACGATCAATGTAAAATCAATGGCTTTGACGACCAGCTGTTTCTTCTGTGTAGTGGTGAACCCTTCAGGCACATAGCTTGTAGTCAAGAGGTGAATGATAGCCTCAAACTTTTTATCAACCATGGTGACTGCAAATAGTTGCACATTGGGCAAGTTATCCTCCAGGATGGTTGGTTCTTCACCACTATCTATTCTCGACAAGTGATCAGGACCCACATTCAGTTGACTAGGTTTAATAATGACTTCAAAATCAAATTTTGAAAATAGGAGGAGCCATCGAAATATCTCCCCCCAACACTGGCTTTCTTCTTCAATTTCTCAACATGGCCAAAACTGATATGTTCCGATGGTACATATTCTAGTGACTGAGTTATATGTTGGATCTTCTACTGGATAGGATGAAGGAGACCTGTAACCCGTTATACCTCTGATTGGTGTGTTGTCACCTCATCATTTTTGGTCTACTCATTTTCACATAGATTTTTGACTTCCTGCTACAGTTGTTTCATCTTGAATACCTTAGCAAGCATTTCCTTGATGGGAAGCTTCTTCATGTCTGCCTTAACCACTGTGATTTTCAGCTTAGTTTGGCACGCGCCCTCTGCAAACTTTTTCGTTGTTTCATCTTCTAGGAGCAATTCCCAAGTCACAGAGATGGAATTGATTGCTTCAGTATAGAGCTTCTCTCCTTCCCTGATTCTGTCAACAGCTTCAAATGTTGTTTTCCTACGCTCTTCTAGAACCTCAGGGGGTGTGCTTGGTATTTTTTGCGCTTGAAGCTCTTCCACCTGTTTCTTTAGATCTGCAGCTATCCTTATAATCAGAATACCTTGGCCACTGCATTGACTTCTTCCTAGCCTTCTGCCATAGGGAAATTTTTGATTGCGTCGCTTATGGCTTCATCCATTACAATCCTGCTTTGTTCTTGCGCTTCAATCTCTTACTCTTTCTCCCTAAGGAGGGCCTTGCGGCTTTTTTCCTTCCTTATTTTCTTTCGAGCCTGATAAGAAAGATAATTTTCCTGGATCCTAATTTTTTCCATGGCTGCATGTTGAATAACATATACTTCACCATTTCTAGCTTGGAGAAATCAATAGTTAGTGTTCCCAAGGGATGACCAACATCATCAACGCAAATGGAAGAAATAGTTAGTGTTCCCAAGGCATGGGAAACATCATCATAAATGTATTGAAGGAAATTTTTGCGGCTAGGTATGGCCTGTAATAAATGTAATGATAGATGCTTTTGTGGCTATTTATGACTTCAATATGTGTGTTGTACGTAGCTGACCCTGCGCGGTCTTGTAGAAACTATAAATAGGAGGAACCCATTCTGTATAAGGGTTTGGATAATAGTTAGAAATAATTGAAGGAATCAGAGATAAGTCTGATAGTAGTAGAAGGTTGTTTAGCCATGGTTCTACAGTTGTGTGCCCAAACCATTTTGTGAGAGTCATTTTGTAGTTGAGTGCGCAGGTACAAATCTGTGGCTAGATAACATTCTGCTACGATCAGAATTCTATCTAATTCCTTCAATTATTTCTAACTATTCTCTGAGCCCTTATACAGAACAAGTTCCTCCTATTTATAGTGTCTAAGAGACCGCGCAGGGTTGAATGGGTACACCACATTTATTACAATCATAAATAGACACAAAAACATCTTTCATTACATTTATTATAGGCCATACCTAGCCGCAAAAATGTCCTTCAATACATTTATCACAGGCCAAACCTAGCTGCAAAAACTTCCTTTATTCTTCCACAGGCTCAAGCACCTACAGTCTTCTTGACCTATCTCTTTCTAGCCTTTACTCTTCTACCTACCCACACGTTCTCTTTTCCCTCATCACACTGCCCCTCCTCACAATTTCCTCTGTTCTGTGCTTCCTTTCCTTCCTTTACCTGCCTTTACTACATCACGCGCCTATATTTCCTTCCTGCGCTTGTGCTTCTATTTATTCCTTATGCTCTTTCCTGGCCTAGTAGGCCTCTAAGACTCACATGTGGCTTGTCCCGAGCCACTAAGAAAAACTATGGTTATGGTGCTTGCTATGCCACGGTATCGACCTTGTCCTGAAATGCTCTAAGAATTCCTTGTACCTGGACAACATATTCTCGCACCTCCTCCTCTTTATTCTCCAATTGCTCAACGTGGTTAGAACTGATATGTTCCAATGACATATCTTCCAGTGACTGAGTTATATGCTAGAGCTTCTGCTGAACAGGCTGAAGGAGCCCTGTAACTTGTTTTTCCTCTGACTGGTGTGCTGTTACGTCATAATTTCTCCTATGCTCCTTGTCGCACAGAGTTTTGACTTCCTACTGTAGTTGTTTCAACTCAACTAACTTAACGATCTTTTCCTTGATGGGCAACTTCTTCATGTCTTCCTTGATCGTTGTGATTTTCAGCTCAGTGACCTCTGCAAACTTCGTTGCTGTTTCATATTCTAGGAGAAATTCCTGAGTCACAAAGACGATGTCAATTGCTTCAGTACAGAGCTTCTCTCCTTCCCTGATTCTGTCAACAGCTTCAGATGTTATTTTCCTACACTCTTCTAGGACCTCAATGGGTGTGCTTGGTATTTTCTAGGCTTGGATCTATTCCACCTATTTCTTTAGATTCGTAGCTATCTTGGATAACTGGGATACCTTTGTTGCTGCATCGACTTCTTCCTAGCCTTATTCCATAGCGAACTCTGCGATTGCATTGCTTATGGCTTCATCCAGTACAAGCCTTATTTTTTCTTGTGCTTCAATCTCTTGTTCTTTCTCCTTAAGGAGGGCCTTGTGGATTTTTTCCTTCCTTGTTTGCTTTTGAGCCTGATAGGTAAGAGAATTTTCTGGATCCTAATTTCTGTCATGGTCGCATGCTGAATAGCATATACTTTGGCCATTGCTAGCTTGGATAAATCAATAGTCAGTGTTCCTAAGGCATGGGCATTATCATCGAACGCCTGCTCGCCTGTTTCCAATACTTGCGCTTTTACCTCCACCTTCATCGTTGGAAACAGTAGTGGTGCTTCTAACGTGTCACGGGGATCCACATTATACGTCTTGGCTTTGAATTTTCTCTTCACCTCATTAATGGGCTTAGTTAGCTTATTGACATGCTCTATGATTCTATAGGTTAAGCGCATCTATTGTTTACTGATGCCCTTAAAGCTGGTCTGCACAACTTTTGCGACTGCTTCTGCAAGTAGACCAATGTATTCCTTAGCTAAGTTGATTGTATTAGTCGTTTTATAATATTTATGCTTCTTGCATTGTGGCTCGGGATGCTCGTTTTCCTATTATTTCCTTTGGTTCTGCACATCTTTGTTAGTTGGCATGCCTTTTGAATCATTTTGATCAGCTTCCTGATCAATGTCATGGTTGTCATCATCTAAGTCCAGCGACTGGTTATCTCATGTGTCACCCTCACCATTACCTTGGTAATTTCCTTGTCCATTTCCTTGGTCCATCTCCTCATCGACTGGAAAACACCATTCTTTGGGCCAGTCCTAGATAAGGGTTTCCACATCCTGGTCATTAATCATGGAATGCGCTTTCTGCACTTGTTTCTTTGGGTTCTGCTGTGGCTGCAGGATGATATGATGGACACCATCCTAGAAAGTTGACCTGGATTGTTGACCAGGTATTTTAGTGCTGAATGATCAGTGTACATTTTAAAATGTCCACCCAACAAATAGTGTCAAAATACCACAGCGAGTCCTTCTCTTTTTGTCATACTATAGTTTCTCTCTGTCGTTGATAATTTTTTGCTGGCAAAAGAAATAGGGTGGTCAAGCGCACCGTCACCCGGTTGCATCGGGACTATGTCGATCATGACATACAATGTTCCGACATGAACATGGAACTACTTCTTCCAGTCGAGAAATACTAATATTGGCGCAATGTCCATCTTTCTCTTTAACTTGTCTAAAATTTCCTGACAAGCGTCTGTCCACTGGAACTTCGCATCTTTTTTCAACAGTTTCTCCATAGGTGTAGTTATCTCTACATATTCTCTGATAAATTTTTTGTAATAGCCTGCGTGTCCTAGCATTTATTTGAGTTGTTTGATTGATGTAGGTGGTGGAAAGTCAAGGATAATCACAACTTACATTGGGTCGACCAAAATTATGTCACGACAACACGACATGTCCCAACAATACACCAAATGGGGTGCAAGAAATACCTTTCTTTGAATTTAGTGCAATCTGATACTAGAGACAACGTTCTAGCATCATGCATAGACTCTCAGTATGGTCTCTTACTAGACCAAACATAGTCTAATAATCAAAGTAGACTTCAAGAAATTTATGTATGAAATCTTTAAAAAATTAGGGCTTGCTACTTTGATTTTTCTCTCCTGCCCAAGAATTAATAGGCTGCTTAAACTATCCATATCACTTCTCGTACGCTACTGCTCAACTGCTCGGTCTAATTCGTTGTTTCTTGGCCTACTTCTCACTACCATTTCATGTTTCCTGACCTTGTTTTTCTTGCCCGCCGCCCTATTTTTTCTTGCCCGGTTTGCTTCCCGGAACCTACTAATAAGGTTTGTGGCAACCGACCTATTTCCATGCTAGCCTGCAAACCTTGTTGGCTTGATAGCAGGTTGCTTGAAGGGCTAGCCATAGGAACCAACCATTACAGGTCTTCTTTCTAGGCTTCTCGAGGGTTAGGACATAGGCTAACCCTCACAGGTCTGCTTGCTAAGGACACCCGAGAGTTGGCCACAGGATAAAGCCTTCATGGATAGGCCTGTTAAGGCTGCTCGTGGGTGAAGGAGAGGGATAAGCCCTCACTAAGGCTGCTCGTGAAGAAGAAGGGGGCAGTCCGAGAAGAGATGGGGCTGCCAGTAAAACTCAGATCTACCCGATGAGAGAGGATGGAGACTTCCCGTGAAAAGATCAGATTCCCAAAGATGATGAAGAGAGGTAGGGTAAAAACCCTAACCCAAAAAAAAGATGGATAACTTGCAGCTGCTGAAAAAACCTAGCTTAGGGTTTGCAAAATATAAATGTGCATTCCCTAGCTAGACTCATCACAGTAATTTTCCTTTTCTTCAATAACCTATGAAATATTCAGTTGGAGCAGTTGTACCTATGAGGGCAAGTGTGTGTGTAATAATGAAATAGATTGATCTTCTTTTACATCCTTTGAGTCACCTGTAAGTGGACCAAAATTAGAAAGATCAAAATATTAATATTTTATTCTTTTCTAATTTTGACTTTTTCCTTTAGTGGTACTAAAGCTATTTTTGCACTTTCACTTTTACACCTTAGTGGTACTAAGGGTATTTATGTATTTTTGACTTTTTCTTTAGCCTTCTTAAAGTTCCCCTGTGGTCAATACAAGTGGTCAAGGTGGTCTTTCATCACCACTCAAAGTACATCATCATAAACTAAGAGAATTACCAATGCTTTCATCTCACACTCTGTGTGACACCAAGATCAGGTACTAAGGTGTCTTAAGCAAGGGTATTTGAGCCTTGGAGAAGATTGCAAAGCCCACTGATCGAGGGTTATAGTGTTACACATGCCTAGAGCTGGTATAGGGCTTATCGTGTCTTCCTGGTAACAGGTCAGGTGCCTCAACAATAGGCTGTAGAATTTGACACTAGGTAAAATACTTGGTAATAGACCAAGTGCCTACATTCTCCCGGAGAATGGTCCTCAACTTGGCCGAGTCCCTAGTCCTGGACTAGGTGAATTCCTGGTAACTGACTAGGTTCTTCCATTCAAAAGAATGGACACTTAGATCTATCCTGATTCTACCAGTGCTAGACTGGTTCCACATACTGGTCTCGGACCAGATGTTACCATTCAATAAAATGGTCACTGAACTAAAGGTTGAGTCCTCCCAGTACTGGACTAGGTCCATATCGTGGTCCTAGACCAGATATCATCATTCAACAGAATGATCACTCAACTCTCGGTTGAGTCCAGACTGTGATCATGGACCAGGTGTCCCCATTCTCCTAAGAGAATGGCTCTTGATGCTGCTCAAAAATTCAACAATCGGTAATGCTGATGATCTATTGTATTACAATAGGTAGGTATCCATAAATTGAATTTTAGGTAAATTTGGTGTTGCTCATGATTTATTGTATTAAAGTAGGTATGTATAAATTAGATTTATGTAATTCAGGTACTGCTTATGATATATTGTGTTAAAGTAGGTATGCATAAATTAGATTTAGGTAATTTCAGGTCACTACGCTAATTAGTGATGGGATTCACATTAATTTTAATTAGTCTAAAGAAGAGTTGCAGTGTTTATTTCAGTTTTTTTGTTTGGTTATAAGAGTATTACATCAAGCACATTGATGGATGTCATGTGAATTTACAAGCAAAGAGGTGATTTAGTGTTTGTTTATATTAATAATTTCTCTCTATTGTTTGGCATAATTTCCAACGCTGTGTAATGTGGATGGTGAACATTTATGAGAA
The DNA here is from genome assembly GCA_001517045.1 of Pseudotsuga menziesii. Taxonomy (NCBI): domain Eukaryota; kingdom Viridiplantae; phylum Streptophyta; class Pinopsida; order Pinales; family Pinaceae; genus Pseudotsuga; species Pseudotsuga menziesii. The sequence goes on from LPNX010809047.1 coordinate 30,178, forward strand.
TACCTATGTACCTAGGTATGTAAAATTCACATATTTTCAAGGCAGTTTGTGCTTAATCTCTAAAAGTAATATATGAGCTCGGTTTATTTTCTGAGCATGGAGGTTTTTTTTACAAAGTTTACAGTAGTTTTATTACTATACTTCTCTTGAGAGATATAGTTGCTTCGAATCTATCCTATTGTAATACATTTTAAGTATTCACATGTTAAGAGATTTTATTTAAAAGTATTTTCAGAGACTAATTTAAATTTTAGGGCGAAGCTCTTTGTCCATTGTATAAACATTATGGACATCATATACTTTTGCATATATGTGAACTCTTATGTTTTTATTTATAATGTTATACATTTTGTGTTAGTTTACAAACACAATGAAAAACAATAATATTTTGATGTCTTTATGACCCAGTCATATCATTTAAATTTTGTAAATGGTGGCACCTTCAACCACGGTTCAACCATTCTTAAAATTTTATTTACTCATACCTATATTTATATAATAATAATGATCAAATTTAGTACATAAATTAGTATTTTGATATTAAGGTTCTAAAGTGGACATGACTTATGGATGATTAATACATAACACAATTTTGAATTTGGAAGATTCAAGAGAACATATGTTAATTGTCTAATGTAGCTTAGTGTTGTCAATTTTAACATATTTAGATTTGGGAATGTTAGTGGCAAACAAACCTACAAATGATTTTCCATCTACATTCTTCTTTTTATAGCTATTATATTCTTGTAACAAGAAATATTGGAAAATGTTGGGGACATTGCCACCTCGTGGCTCTTGTTTATTGTGTGCCCATAACATACCATTTGGTTGAGAGTAGAGAATTAAAGGAGAAGAATAACCCTCCATTGGGTTGGAAGTAGAAGACCATATCAACAACATCCAACAACAAGTTGTGTCCCATCACCTCTATCGTTTGTTAATTTAAAAATGCATTCATTATAATATCATGTTTTGTTTCTTCCTTTATCTAGTTTCCTTTATGTTACATTGCATGCATATTCAAGAGTGTTAGTTAGTTCCTTTTACTATTCCATCAAACCCTTTTAATTAAGTACTTAGGATTGCATAATCCTTGATTACGTACATTTGGTATAGATTGATGCTAAAACACCAACATTAAATTTGACGAGAATTTAGGAACGAATCCTATTGTTCATATTTGGTTGTGTGTTTTCCACTTCTAACCCCTTTTCTAGGTGATTTTGTCTTTTCCTTGTTGTTTTTGCTTCTTGTTCATAGTTTTCTCCCCATAGTTACGAAAAACCTTGTGTTTTGTCTCAAACATGAATAAGCTTAAATATTCTTGTTTCTAGTTCTCTTTGCATATTTTCACAAGAAAAATGGAACGTGACATCACATAATTTCCTTGGAAAGACATGAATTTGTATAAAATTTCAATTTTTCTATGAACTAGGTCAATTCTCAATTTTTCTATTTGATCACCATTACTAGATGTATTAGTTGTTTTTGTTTTAGTTTGGGTTATTTAAGAAAATAAAAAGGTTGTAAAACTCTAATATTTTTTGCCTTTAGGGTTCCACGTTAGGATATCTTCCAGTCTCTTTCTTTTTCCAACATATGATAATTATAGGATTATTTTGAACAAATTCTTGCATTGGCTTAGAATCCCTCTTTGATTAATTAAAAATTGTATCTATTTTCTTTGCAAACATATAAGAATTGACTTAGATCCTTTTACTTTTTACAAAACAATTAGATAAGAAAAGATGCCATTTTGCATTTCTTAATATTGGCTATTAGTATTTCTTTCATTTCATTTGTATATAACACTAGTTTGTTTTTGGTTTCATTTAAATTGTTGTTTGAAAATTTGAAAAGTGTTCATTTGCATGCTTAGAAAAGTACTTGGTTTTGTCTAAAGAAAAAAATTTCTTGTTTATTGTGTATTGAACATGATCATTATTTTCATTGCACTTTTAACTTTCAATGTTTATCTTTCACAACATATAATTTTGTTTACACACCACATGTACACACACACCACACCCTAAATTAAACAACACTTGGTTCATGACATCGAGTTAAGCCTAAAATCAACTTCTAAGCTAAGTCACAAAATCCTCGCTTGATGAACCAAAATAATTTTTTAGTTAAGTTAGGATTATGGGGATAGGTGTCCAAGTAACACCCCTAAATCATTCACATGGGAGACTTAGTTTTTTTTCTTTAGGGAACTTAAAAACCATTTTTCATTGGGCATAGTTCAAAATGATCCATTTAGTAGCATGCATGCTCTTCGGAATGGATAATTTCAAGGTTGGAACTAAAGGTTTTGTTGAGACTCCTAGTTTTTTCAATATTGAAGATACCCTAGCTATTTTATTTCATACTAGAGGCAAGGTACTTATTGCTTGTACCCTTGAAAAGGTAACTTAGTGGAAAATATCTTAGTAAACTACCCAAGTGGCTCTCATGGAAGGGAGGGGACACTTGAGCTAGATAGTTGTAGGAAAACTAGAGTGACTCCCAATGTCTTGCACCATAACTATCCTATTCACACCTTCACTCACTGCCTTGGTAGACTTGAAATACCATAAAGTGGAGTTTCTGGAAGGAACTTGTCCATATTTCTACTCTTCCCAAACACTGGACCATTCTACACCACTTGTTGAAGAGTATTTGAGAAGTTTTTCATTTATTTTCACAATATTTTACATAATATTCCTCCTAGGACTAGTCATACTTTTCTTTTCTAGGGTGTTTATTTTTCACATTNGAAGAATATTTGAGAAGTTTTTCATTTATTTTCACAATATTTTACATAATATTCCTCCTAGGACTAGTCATACTTTTCTTTTCTAGGGTGTTTATTTTTCACATTGGTTCTTTACTCAATTAAATCAACTCTTGCACCCACATTGTAATTGATTTCAATTAATCATATAGTAGATTTAATGTTTATTAATTTGAACCCATCTCATTAGTATTCCATAGAAATATTAGTTAAGATTAGTGGCTATCCTCCATTGTCTAGATTGCACCACCTAGACGTTCATGATGAATTCTAAGATTGATTCCCACCCTTAGGATTCATGGTTGTGTGGTTATTACACCTCAATGTGTGAGACATTAAACATCAACATCCCCCCCCCCCCTTCACATGGTTCCCCATTGGCACCGTCATTAAATTTAGGCTCATCTCAGCTTGGATTTCCGCATTCACATATCATCACTTTCCATTTAGGAAATCCAACAACCAACATGTTTAGACTTTCTTCACGAAAGTCTCTCAATCATCCCCAATGTACAAGTTTCAATTTGATTGCAAACACACACACGAATGCATAAATTCCAAGCCTC
>LPNX010809050.1:0-13259 GCA_001517045.1 Pseudotsuga menziesii
TTATTTTATTCAATTTGGCCTTTTTTGGAGATATTTTGATTTTCTCCAATTTATTATTTTTTATTATTTTAATTAATATTTCTCATTTTTTGGGGTTTTTGAGAAAATATTAATTTCAAGGCCAAATAATAGTCCGAAACTTAGGATAAGTGTGTCTAGGGGTTAAATGAGTGTTTTGGATTAGAAAATAAGTGTTCATTTGCCAAAGCACCCCCGAGACCACTTAATTATTACAAATTGAAAATTTTCAATTAAACCATGGTCAAAATGGTTTAATTAATTCAAAATTTTAATTAATTCCCTATAGTAAAAAATAAAAAATTAAAAAACTCAACACCGCCGGTAAAATTTATTTTTGACAAGTTTTTAAAGCATCCTGAGGCTTAGGAAATGACCATAGAACATACCAATGGTGCCTAGTAGGTTCATATTTACTAGTTGGACTCTAATAACCCCCCAAGGCCCAAAATTCAAAATTGGGCATTTGGAGGAAGTGGGAGAAAACCTCATCGATTATAATTGGCTATAGGCAAAGCATAATTGACAAGGGAAAAAACTCCCTGGAATACTTTAGTTGAAATTTTACGTCTTAGGGGACCGAGCCACTCAAAACCCCTACTAGCACATTTTATTACAAAAACCTCATGGGGTATGGTCATTTCAGCATAAAAATAAAAATGACTAGCCAAAATTGGCTAGGAAAAACATTATGAACATCTGTTGCACTGAATATGAACATTGACCATGTTCATCAAATGGCGCCTCAACGGGAGGTTCAACTATGGTACAAAATAGTTGGTAACAGGATTATATTAAAACTTAGTATTACGAGTGGGTTAATTGCATGAGGCTCACGTGAGGATGGATGACGTGAGCAAAGTGGGAAAAGTGAGGTTAGCGAGTGAGCAAAGGGGGTGGACCCCTGCCGCTTTGAAACTTCATGTGCTTGGTTATCAAACTTTGGTTTAAGTTTGTGGTAATAAGTGAATTAAATCAAGATGACGTCAACCTCTCCAAGGTTCACGCTAGCATATGTGGGGTTTGCGCTAGCTTTGGGTGTGGACCCCTCTTCACGATGTGTATTAAATTATAACCTTGGTTATAATTCAGGGTGGATCTACCATGTACTATGTACCATTTTTTTGAGCTCACGTCACTTTGATTCGTACAATCACGTGAAGGAGTGAGGAGTGCGAGTTGGGTTTGTGAGGTGGCTTGGTTGGTGAGTGAGGTTGCCTACCTCATCTAAGGTGGCACCTCCTTCATACCATCACTTCAGTTTAACTTAGAAGTCACCCCAACGATTGCTCTGTTCAACTCAGTTAACTCCAGGTTTATCTTCAGTGTTGGTAGCACCCCCCTGGGTCTCTTTTTTGCTATTTAAGTAGGTCTCCTTTCCTCATTTTGGATGGTCAGAGAGGATCAAAAGGCTGTTGAGCTGTGTACTTGTAATATCGTAGTATTTTATGGAATAAAAGAAAGATTTGGAGGCAAACCTCTTGTGTCGAGCATCATTGTGTGTGGATGAGTATTGCATGGTTTATGAGGTAACAAGTACTAGGTTCTTTTCGTTGTGCATCTCTTTGGTTTGCTATGGGCCTACAAGGGGAGTTATCTCCCAGTAGGATAAGAGATTGTTCTAGTTTGATTCATGCTCTTATTGTTTGATGGTTGTAGATCTCTTAGCTCGCATCTACAATTTGTTTAATTGCATGCTTTCCAAGTTTCTACTTTTGGCAGCACCTTTGCTTGTAAACTTTCTTGTGCCAAGAGATTTAAGTTGATGCAGGTATCTAGCTTGAAGGGATGGTTGATCTAGGTTGACTCAATTTTTCAAGCAAATTTTGAAAGGAATAGTCCCTCCACTTTCCACTTGCAGACTCCACGGCCCAAATATTCCCAGGCTTCTAGCATTCCCTCTCTCTCTCTCCTTCAATTTAAATCAAACTTTATCTTTGGTTCTTGTTACTTTGTAAAATGCTTAAGTAAATTAGTTTCTTTTAAAATATTATTCAAAGGCTGATTTATTTAAGTAAATTGCTAGATCCTAATCTTAAAGCTTTATTTTGAACAAATCTAGATTGATTAAGTACTTAGGCTTATTGTTTATCATTTAAGTACTTAATTTTTTTATGTTCTTAATGCTTTATTTAGCACATTTGGTGCATTACAGGTGGCTGGTTTTTCATTTTTATCACCAGGACAAGGAGAAGTGCTGCCGGAAAACCAAGGATCTACGTTGTTCAAAGACCTCCCGGAGCACCATTCTTGAACTTGTCTTTTTTCTAAAAACCTGAAAGCCTTTTGATCTAGATCTGTAAGGACCATCAGCATCCATCTCAAGCATTGTAAATACCATAATAAAATTTTTGGATTAGGCTCCTCCAGAAGGAGCCCACTCCCCACCCCCTGGGGGGATTTGCATCGATGCACTTTTTTCATGGTTTTGCTTTTGTTAGTGTAGTTTTGCTTTACAGCTCTACTTTGAATCGTCATTACAAGCATTCCATACTCTTTAATTCAAAGTAACAATACTACTTACCCCACGACTTCCCGATTGACTCGAAAGGGGAAAGAGATGCATGGTAGGACTAATTAGAAAATTCATGGAGTTTTTCTTTTATTTTCTTTTTTTATCTAAAATCAACCCCTCTTCGCTTTTTCCATTGAGGTCCATTTGGACCAAAAGAGATTCCTAGAGGGTTTTCTTTTTAACAAAAAACACAAAGTTAAAATCATTAAAAATTATCGAGACTCCGTTGTGTATGCTCTTTGCTGGTTGCGGTTCATCTAATCAGCCGACTGCATCAAAAGCAACATGGGTGACTAGAATAATTAGTTCTCACATTTCAATAAACCTCCCTAGGCTAAAATCCAACGCCTCGAATTAAGCCGTTGCGGTGACAAATTACCCAAAGAAAGCAAGAATAATTGGTCAGTGACTTCGAGACATAGTTAGGCTACACCCTTGCGGTGTAGTGTTGAACACCGTCTCAGAGACTCCAACCAACCTACATATTCCTTGCGGGTAGCCGTATCGATTAAGGGTTTTGGACATACTCCCCATACCCTCGGGTATATTGGGAGTCCCCTTCCCCCTTAAGTTTAATCAAGTCATCCCATATTAACTTAAAATTTGACCAAGAGCACTGGCAACATTTCTTTCTACAATACAACAACATCCTCGTTTGTGGACTCCATTATTGGCACTGGTCTCTTTTTTGATATCATCATATGTTTCTGCATGCTTTTCTTATCATGTATTAATCTTTATGCTGTTGTGGTTTAATCAATATTGCAAATATCTTGTGTTAAATTTGTTTATCAAAACTCCTAAGTAACTCACTCATCACCATAAACACTAAAGCCTTAACAGCCTTAGCAATTAATAGGGTTTACCCCCCTTGGCTTCGTTAGGAGTTGGCCTAAACAGGAGTCAAGAACAAGGTGACAACCTTGACTCAAGACTTGCCCCTAAGGACACACCGAGTGGCTTGAAGATTTCTGCCACGTTCCCCCCCCTAGGTGTGTGAAAGGCGGCATCATGTCCATCACAAAGGTGCATCAGAGGCCCCATCAATGCCAGAACAATAATAATAATAAAGCCTGTAAATGTTGATAATCATGAAAATAATACAAGCCATCATAACAAATCACCATTTGAAGTATGAATATGTCTAATGGACAACTGTAGATCATAAATAATCATCAACCATAAACATCTGTCTATAACTCATCCTAAATCCTGCTCATGGCCTAGCCAACACTGGGTTGACCAAGTCAAAACTGATCAAATGATGACCCAAGTGCTAAACTTTGATTCTACAAAGTACAAATGGACCTGCATGCTCAATTATCTATGCTAGCAGCGACAATCAAGTATGATTAGATTTTATTGGAAAGTATAAGCACAATATATATATCCAAATCAAAATGATTAGCTACTTCAAAGCAAGAACCTCTAGCGTATACTCATTTATAGATTTAACCCTTTTGCTAGTCAAGGGTGAAGGGATCATAAACATCAGGTAAGGCTAAGGGATGACTTGATGACTCAACATTGTAAGCATCTGAGCTAAAGGACAAGGGGATCCACACAACACATAAGTTGGACTAGGTGAACAATAAGGCATGGTGGTATCTCACAAATGGGTGGAATGATGAGAAGGCTCCACTAAACTGTAGAAAATAAACCCTTTTTAATATTTTATTTGTTCATCATTTATTTCACTAGTTGACCTCTAAAGGCAGGTGCCTTGGTAAGCCTTCTAGGCTTCCAGATAATGACAAAGACATGACCTTCTTGGGCCAGTCTCTCCCTGTAGCGGTGTGGGGGAAAATGAGTCGTATATTATACAAAGAATGAGTGCTCATCCTTTAGCCATCAACTTTATTTTTCATTGATAATTTGCCGGCCTCCAAAGAGCATATGCCCTGGAAAGCCTTCTGGTCTTCCAGAAAATGACTAAGACTCAGCCTTAAGGGGCTTGCCTCACCCTGATACTCTGTGGGAATAAATAAGCCTTACACCATACAATGGATGAGTGCTCATCTCTTGGAAACTAGGTAGTTTTATTTTTTTATTTCCAGTAGTGTCTAGAGACACTTCTATTTTGCTGGCATGGCATCCATTTCAGTGTTATCGAAACCGGATCGGAACCGACAAAATCGGTCGGTCTGACCGGTTTACAGGATTGGCCGGTCCGGTCAGCAAAAAAAATCATAAAACCGGATTTTTTTCCAAACCGGGTATGGAACCGGTCAAAACTGGCCGAACCGACCAGTCTGGACTGGGGACTCACGAAACTCAATTTAAAAAAAAAAAACCAGAAAATAAAACTTTGCTAATGTAGTTTGGAGCCTCTTTGTTAATGTACTTTGGTTCAGAACCTCAGAGATGTATTGCACTAGGAGCTATTTTGGATATTTGCACCCATATTTGCTATATATATGAGAAACTTTGCATTTTTCTGTATTAATGGTTTTGATTCATATGTATGCACATGGATATATATGTTTTTTACAAAATATGAATATTTTATGTATTTTTTAGTCAGCCGATTTTTTACCCGGTTCTGGTTCGGTTCACATTTTGGGCTTCGTCGGTTCAATGACCAGTCCAGTTCCGATAACATTGATCCATTTAGAATAACTTTAATCATTGATGCTTTAGTGTCTAAAGACACTTTCTTTGGTAGGACCACTTGTGTTCAAGACCTAGAGGTAGACATTCCCTATGATAAACATCGCATAAACCAACACCGAGACACAGTTTATACATGGAGACCTATAGAGGTGAAGGTGGGGGAAATCCCAGATGTCACTAGTCAAGTTACAAGTCAAGGATAGTCAATGAACAGGGGAAAGCAACGGATGGATGGAATAGTGGAAATGATGCCAAAACTAGCAAGCCATGTCCCTGAAGGAAAAAGACTAAATCCATACTAGGAGTAGGGAAAGGCCAATGAGTATACAAAAGAATCTCTCGATCAAAACCACTAAATCATTTATACTTTAGATTCCAATTAAACCAAGATAAAGTATTGCCAACATATAATCAAAATCAACCGAGTCTCATTGTTAAACATCAAAATCCATATGCACAAACTATAATATCACCTGGGTCATATACCTACACTGGATCTTAAAACAATATGAAGATTACTGGAAAAACTGCTGCTGCTACACATAGGCACTATAACAATCTCTGCTCTGGGTCATGAAAGAAAAATGGCTAACTTAGTCATCGAATCTGGGGTCATGAGGCTCAGTCATGGCATAGAACAGGTCAATCTGAATGCTCTGGATCTGCTGAAAGTGGGAGATCATCAACTGATGGCTCATCCTCTGCTGATCTCATAGTAAAGGGCTGGCTCAAAGAACTGCTCAGTATTGCTCAGGAACAAAGGTAGCCCAACTACTACATATGTGACAACAATAACTTTAGTTTGTGGAAAAAAGAAAAGTCCCCACAGTGCTAGAAGTTTTCTGGTATTTGTTCCCCTGCCATGGCCCATTTGAAGCTTGAAGAAATGTGAATTCACTAGCCTTATCTTCAATTGATGAGTTACTCACAAATTATCTTTGCTGTGCAAGATGTGCAACCATTGGAGTGGAAAATAAGACTGCTGTTAGACTTACACAAACCCTCCTCGTTGCTGGCAAGTTCTTGGATGGTTATATTTTTCCATGAATCTAAAAGGGGTTTAAGGTAATTATAGGTTTCATATCATTTCATTATATTCATATTTAATTAAAAACAACTAGAACGTACTAACTAAAAATATTGTTTTCTTCCCATTATAATCATCATATGGTACTTACCTCAGTTTTTTCTCGTCTTCACCTTCCATCGATTTAACCTCTTTGCTAAAACACAGGAAATGTGCACCATGAACCTTTTAACTTCCTTGTTACACAGAAATTTGCTCTTCAAAATCGTTCCATGTTTGTTGGCTGTTTCTTGCCTCTTGTTGAAAATAGTTTTTAATTATTGTGATATACAAACTTGTAAACTATCCTACTACAGAAACTTGTTTCTTTATGAACTTGGAATAGGAATTTCTATCAGCAAAAGAAAGCAGCCTTCCAGCAAATTTCTATTTTTCTTCTTCCTCTTGATTTTCTCAAAACAACTTCTATCTCCTTTTCTTCTTAACCATGAGTATTTCACCAACCATGATTGGAAATTTTCATCCCAATTTTGAATTGAAGACAGCCTTAGTTGTCACGCTCTAATGTGCACTTCACATATGTATGCTTAAAAGTGTCCAATAATTAGATAGTCTTGCCAGGCTATGTGATTCAAAATGGCATGAATATACAATATCAAGTAGAGATATATAGGCATATATTAACTATATTCACAAACATGAATACAATCACACACTGAAAATAATAGCGTCCCCTCAATAATATTATCAAATATGTATAGATGATAAGTTTTGTGGCGTCGACAAAAGAACTACATAACCCACAATAAGGCTCAGAAGGAATAACCAATCTCCACAGCAACACATCTCTGTATACTAACTAAATCATGTTGAGGGACGAAAACTTTGATACAAGTACCTACTCATGAACAACTTAATTACACAATAAACAAAGGCATCGCTTCGATACATCATTTTACATTGAACATTTAAATATATCAATCCCATACTTACTATAATAAGGCTTTATGGAGGAAAATTCAACCCCTCATACTAACAAGATCCTTTTGAGCAACTAAAAATAAGTTGTAGCAGAATGACATGGACTCAAGATGTAAAATTGGGACACTGGATCAACGTGATACATTTAGATGAGTAGACCAACACAGGGGCAAAAACGGGTCCACTGCAACTAATTTGTCTTGGTTGTGCATCAAGTTATATACTAGTTGGGCATGAAAATCTAGCACATGCACCCATTTTGACTCGATACCTATGCAATTCTGCACTTCAGTAGGAAGAAATTTAATAAAATGTTCTGTAATGTTTCCTAAACTTCAGGCTCTACACGGCCTTCAGAAAATCTACAAAACGTTTTGCAAATTGTGATCATAATTTAATAAAATACTATTAGTAGACACAGAACTCAGCATGGATTGAAAATGAATTATTAACCTCAAAACAAAATAGCATATCAAAACTGAAAGAGAGACCATATGTTTATTTGGATGCATACAATATTTATATTACTAATCACAAAAGATATCATTATGAAAAAAAATGAGTCTTTCTATTCTAGTGTACAACCATCCAACAACTAAACAAATTGAAAAATTGAATTTGTTAGATTAAAAAGAATCTAGAACTCACCAACAAGTAGATTCCAACAAACAAAAGGCCTGCTGCTCCCGATGTGACACACATGTAGTTAAAAGTATAGAGAGGCTTGTTTAAAGGCATTCCTATAGTGAAAGACAGATAAATTTTAGTAATTCCTTTATGCAAAAGTGTGCAATGAAATCAAAGTTACCATATACATTATAATCAATTAACACAATTGAGGGAGAAGATAAATTCTCCATATAAATACATACCCACCAAAGACTATAGACTATAGGCAGATGTTTATATCCTAAAATAGTGTAGAAAAGAAATGGCACACATAGGTTCTTAAGAAATACAAAGAAACGTTCTTACGAAGGTGTCGAAGCCTTCAATAGTCCCACACCAAAAGATATGGGCCTTCAATGTTTTGTGAGAACATGTCTCTTATAGTTGCTGTACCTTGTAGCATTCCTCACCTCCATGCGACCCTGTGTTCTTCCTTAATTTTTAAAGGGATTTTTACCCAAATATTTCGATAATGTTCTTGGAAATGAGCATAATCTTCCATCTGGCAGTACTAGAAAAGGGTCTGCTTTTTTTCTATTTCATGTTGGTCATTACAATTTTTTTTTGGTGTACCCAGTATGGAAGACAACATGGGCATCAAGTTTGCTGACAGATAGAGAACACTTGTTTTTTTCTTTTTCCCTCTCTAAAAGTAACCGCTGCCTTGGGTAACCCTTCTATCAGTGAGGATGACTTTCAATTTTCAAAGGATTCCAAGCACTTTGGTTTGTCATAATGTAACCTATTTTTAGCTGGTGGGGTATGCACCCTAGTTGATGCTTGGTTGCAGAATAATTTGGTCAAATGGATGGTGTGCTTTGTGAAGAGGGTTCCATGATAGTTTGGTTTGCATAACAATAAGCTTTTTATGAATCTTGGTGTGCTATAAGCTAAAGGGAAAAGTATTCACCATGGTGGGCCAATTGGCCCAAGAGTATGGAGATTTGTAATGCACATGAGTGAGATTGTTAAATGGTAATTCACCAGAGTTGTCAGAACGTAAAAGATGTTGGACATATGTTGTCATTGATGTCAAAGATCAAAGAACAAGACAAATTTGGTGTTATTGATGTCAAAGATAAAAAGTGAACAAGACAAGTTGGTGTCAAAGATCAAAGATGAACAAGACAAGCTGAATATATGATGTCAGAGATCAAAGATGGACTAGAAGTCAAAAAGATGTCAAAGATCAAGTGGTCAAAGGACCATCATGACATTGGTTGCATTTGCGCATATATTCATGCACATAAAAGAATAATTGAATATAACATAAATGCACAAATTTTAAGTAAATTGCGTGTGTGATAATATCACAAAGAAGTCATAGATGTGGGCGAAAGTCCCACAAAAGTATTGGCATATGTGTGTCTTAAACTACAAAGATGAATTACAAATGTGGCACGCCGACACAAACATTAACTTGTCAAAGACTCAAATGTATTGGGATGATATTCGAAGTAAAGGGACTTCACCAAGTGGACACATCTCTTGAGTCGAGAAGATTATAATTAAGCAAGAGATGGATGCGGTTAAGCAAGCTTGTAGAAAATAAAGATCTAACTGTTTGACAAGCTTCAGAATTCTTGTTTATTCAGGGCATCAATGGCTTGTTGATCGCAGATGAATAATTTTTTTGTAATGGAAATGCAGTACGTGATGAGCGGAATTGGATAATTGGATACCCGTAGTTAAGATGTGTGAGGTTCTTACTTAGTGAAGACGCATATCGCAGTTATCATTGCATATTGTATTTTGAAGGATGGTCTGGCGCAGATACAAAGACGTAGACGTATGTTGAACGATGGTTTGACGCTGATATAAAGATGCAAATGTATTTTAAAGGAAGATCTGAACCAGATATTCTTGGTGGGTATGGCTTAAACCCACTTAATAAAATAATCGATGGCAGTAAGGATCCAAGAATATCCATTGCTAGAAGTATCCTTAAATTTATTAATGAAATCGATTCCCCAATGCTGGAAAGGGGCTTGGGAAACTATTAGTTGAAAGGGCAATGCTTTCATCTTTTGCTTCCCAGTAAACAACTGACACTGGGGGCAAATTCTGACAAAACTATGCACATCTGAAAAAAGGCTCGACTAGTAATAACCTGCTCTAAGGATCTTGTGGGTTGTTGTCTTTGTAGCAAAATGTCCACCACAAAATTCTGAGTGGAACCCAACCATGAGATTTTTGGACTCTAGTTCATCAACACATCTAAGTAATAGACCATCTGAGTTTCTCTAACCTAATCCATTTTGTGTTATACAGTACTTAGTTGCTTTTAACCTTAATGCTCTTTGCTTATGTCCAATTAGGTGATCTAGGCATGTAAGGTTATGAAGGAAAATATTATATTTGCATAATAAGGCCGTTGTTCTAATCTCTGAAGCTTGTTTGATATACTTTGTCCCTGATTATTGTTCTGACAAGTCATTCCTAAGGCCCTTTCATTCCCTTGAGTTAACATTTTAGCAAGGCCTTGTTCTTTAATTAACTTAGTGGGTTTAATCTCCAATTCATACTCTTGAATCTTTGAAACCCATTTTCCTCTTATGCCTAGACAGTCTTGCTGAGAAAGGATGTCCTTAACTGCTGCATGAGGTACATATCCAACAATATTTGAGTATCCAACATAAGTTCTAAAGTGTTTAAGAGTCTTGACAAGAGCATATGCCTTCTTTTCCATGGTGGTATACTTCAACTCTGAATGTTGCAAGGCTCCACTCATAAAGGCTATAGGTTGCTCTTGTCCTTCGTTATTTTTCTGAAGTAAGACACTAACAATAGTGTCTTCTGAAGCAAAAGAGAATATCTAAAACTCCTTAGAGTAATTCGAACTGGTGATTTAGCAATAGCATCTTTGATACATTTGAACGCTTCTTTTACTTCATGTGTCTATTCAAATTTACCATCCTTTTTTAATAGTTTTTGTAAAGGTTTCAATAATTCTGCTAGATTTGAAATGAGCCTTCTAATAAAGTTGATTTGATCGTTGAAAGATTGGAGGGATTTCACATTAATGGGAAAATGGACGTTCTTTATAGCTTCAACCATTTCAGGGTCAATCTTCACACCATCCTTTGAGATGATGTGACCCAACAACTTGCCTTCGTCAATGCCAAAAATTGACTTGGTTGGATTTAATGAAATGTCGTACTTATGCCATCTTTCAAAGACTTGCTTTAAATGTTTAACATGGTCAGATCTTTCCTTAGAAAATACTGTTAAATCATCCTGATATTAGTTTTTCCTATGAGCTCCTTAAAAGCAAAGTCCAAGCCCTCTGAAAAGTGGCACCCACATTCAACAAGCCAAAAGGCATCCTTAAGAACTTATAGGCGCCCCAAGGTGTGGTGAAAGTCATTTTGTGTTGATCCTCCTTGTTAACCAACACCCGATTATATCCAAAGAAACCATCCAACATGGACATCATTCCAAAACTAGTTACTCTTTGTAATAAGGTTTCCATGTTGGGTAATGGGTAATTATCTTTCAAGCATGATATGTTAAGATTCATGAAATCTATGCATATCCTGATTGACCCATTCTTCTTTCTAACAACTAGGAAGTTGGAGCACCACGATGAATGTCTTGTAGATGCTATGATCCCTGCTGCTAACATCTTCTGTAATTCTTTTTGAACAATATGTTCCAACCTAGGATTTATCCACGTAAATTTATGGCGGAAAGGTTTTACTTCTTTAGTTTCTTGTTTAAGGGAATAGTGTGTTGGAACACATCTTCTCGATAAGCTTTGAGTTCATCATAACTAAAGGCCAATACATCTCTATATTCCTTGATTAAGTTGATTAACTCATTTCTTTCCTTTTCCGAGGTTCCTTTTCCAATTTGTATTAACTTAGGGTCTTTATATTTATTTCCATATAATCCCCCACTTTACTTGTCTCTTTTTTATTTTTATGCCTATCTTGTCTGTCGAAAAGCTTTTCTAAAGATATAAGATCCTTTGGAATCTGATTTCTAACATTTTTTCCCTTATGTTTTTGACACTCTTTACCCTCTTTCTTACAACTGATCTCACTGTTGTTCGCCGAATGCACACCGTCAGCAGGAATATTTTGCACTGCTGTTTCCCAAGTGGGAAAGGTGTGGCCTTGGGGGCAAGCAAAGAGCCAGGTGCTGTCACCTGATCCCAGCTCCTCCGTTTAGGCTAACTCCTAACGAAGCCAAGGGGAGTAGTCCCTAAAAAAGAGTTGTCTAAGGCTCTTGTTGTTAAAGGTGTTCTTAGATGAATGGTGTGAATTAGTGTTGTTTAGGAGTTTTAATGATATACACAATAATCAATTAAGCAATCCACGTTGCTATTTACAAAACACGATATAAATTGAATAAGAAGACTGAAATTAAAGCATCCACAACATGAATAACTTAGCATAAACATGACAAATGGTCCAGATCAAATAATGTGGAAGAATTTAAAAGACCAGTGCCAAAAATGGAGTTGAAGTGCTGGGGATGTTGAAATACAAGTCTCGAAGATGTGAGTGAGATCGTTTTGCAAATGCTCTTGGTTGATTTTATTGTGTATTCTTTAAGATGATCTTGTTTATTAAGGCTACGGGAATTTCCAACCGGTACGCAAGGTACTGGAAATCTAATCGAAAAAATATTCTAAGTGGCCTTGTTCGAAGACATGTTGGATTGTCCAGTTTGCAGTGAGGCGTTCAATAAATTTCCAACCACTGGTGTCCCTTACCCATTCAAAACTTTCTCGCTGTGTTGCAGGGGTACCCGTCCCTAGGGGCTAGGTTCGCGTCCCCGTCTCGGAAACCGTCCTCAAGTCCCGGAAACTGGGTTGGCTACTTCATCGACGTCCCCTGAAGTCCTCGCCAAAGTCCCCAAGTATCGGGTACTTCTAGACCTAAAACATGAAACTTTGCTCATTTTGGGGACTTCAGGGAAACTCCAATATGTGAAAATTAAAAAAAAAATTATAAAAAAATTACCTTTATGAAGAGGGTGTGGTAGGCATGGTTTCCCCTTGTTGCTGCTTTTCACACACCTGGGTTACGTGTCAAAAATCTTCAAGCCACTCGGTGTGTCCTTGGGGGCAAGTCTCGAGTCAAGGCTGGCACCTTGTTCTTGACTCCTCCATTCAGGCTAACTCCTAATGAAGCCAAGGGGGGTAGACCCTATTAAATTACTAAGGCTAATTACTTAATGTGATGGTGTTATATTGATTAAGTTGTTTAAGAGTCTTGAAATTAACCAATGGAAACAAAAGATAACAAGATGCAAGATTTAAAGCAAATAAGCACAGTAATGACACTCAATATATATATAATTGAAAGAATTGATCAAATAAATCACTAGTGCCTTAAATGGAGTCAACAGAGAAAATAATGTGTTTGCATGCGCTTGAAAGAATGTTTTGCAAATGTCTCTTGGTAGATTTTAAATTAATGTGGAATG
>LPNX010809090.1:0-23243 GCA_001517045.1 Pseudotsuga menziesii
CTCCTCCATGTCCAAGTCAACTACAACATATAAATCTACATAAAAAAAACAATGTAAATAATTCTCTAAATAGAAGTCCACCACTATCCTCGACCAGGGTCTTCCCTTGGACTCGTTTCCCTTGGACTTGTAACAATCTGCAACATGTATAAAAATAGATTATGAATAACATAAATTATTTAAAGAGCTTTAAACAAAAATCAAAACATTCAAACATTAAACTAATATATCGAAGAACAATTCAATTATCAACAAAATTACCTCCAATTCTCTATCATCCAACAAAGTCTTCTCTTTGCCTCTAAAAGGTGGAGTAGACCCAAGTTACAACATATACAATTTTTTTTATATATCTTACAAATTATTTAGACTATTTTAGACAATATTAAAAAAAAAAAATATATTAAAATTACAATTCCAACACTATCATCCATTGGAGTCTTTCCTTTTCCTCGAAAAGATCGAAGAGACCCAAGCTTCAACATATATAAAAGCAACTTACAAATGGCAAACATGATTTAAACTATTTAAACATATATATATATATATATATAAATTCAATTATGAACAAAATTACCTTAGTGCCAATATCCACATCCATCAAAGAACCTATATCTTCACCTCCAATTTCAATATGTTCTCTTCCCTTAAAATTTAAATTTTGTTAATAAATAATTCATAGTAAAAGTAAAAAATATTAAGCTTAGCAATTAACTTAAAAAACAAAAAAATAAAACATTAGGTTTCAATAGATGGAAAATCATCTAAAAGGTTCGAATCTAACGAAACTTGCATAAATAAGTCAAATTAACAATAAGATACACAGTTAAATTTAAAAACAAAAAAAATATCTTTCAAACATAAATATAAATGTGTAAATTTTAAATATATCTCTCTAGTATGCTCTTTTACATTTCCAGCATTTTGACTCGTTGAGATTCTAAAATTATGTTCATTTAACAATCGAGAAAATTGAAAACAATAAATATTTATGTAACGTATTTATTACTATACATAAAAAACATAATTTACCATACATAGATATAATGTCACCAAAAGTTTAATTCATAATGAATTAAAAAAATAATAGATTGAAAGTACACAAACCTCTCCTATGCTTGACGTGTCATTATATATTCTATCCGAAGCTATATTATGACAAAGCTTTGCATAGGCCTTTAGATCTTCAATGCCCATACAATCTAACTCATCATTTGTTTTGTAAACAAAATTTTTCCGAATAGTGGCACAAGCCTTCTCTTGACTCAATCCAACATCAACTCCTACAAAATCCAAAATCAAACCTTCGGCAACATTATGCCTTGCAGGTGTCCTAACTTGTGATGTGGGCTCCATCTCTAATTTGTAAGTCACAAGCCTAGGTGGACGAGATATCAGAGGTGGAGGTCGAAGAGTACTAGGATCTCTAAGGCCACCTTTTTTATTGTATATCCTCCCCTTTCCAACTCCATAAAACTCAGAATGAATATCAGTATAGTCTGGCTTCATTCCTAAAAAAACTCAGCATAAAAAAACCTAGCAAAATATTTAGGAACCTCACCGTTTCATGGAAACCAACCATAGGCTGCAAGAAACCAATCATATAAAAAATGTGCAAGTTCAGGGTGCTTAAAATATTGCACTTTCAATGCTTTTTGCTTTAGGCCCTCTTTGAAGTTGAACATTGAGTTGGCTTGTTCTTTAGTCACTATTTCCTTCACAACAGCCCACTTATCTAAACCCATCACTTTTTCCTTTCTTCTTTGCATTAAGGCAAAAAAACAATTTGTTGTTGGTCCAAGATCCTCATATACCTCGATGAATTTTTGTAAATATAACAAAACCATCTCTATACATTGTTTGTTCTTTGGAGCGAGATCCAAAATAGAAAGATCATTTTGCAGCTTGTCATAGTGAGCCCTACAACTTTCAAGAGTTGTTTGTTGAAGCTCACTTTCCCATGGAATCTCCTCCAGTAAATCTAATGGATAGGTCATAATAAACGTACAACCCTAAGCTAGCTGGACATATTGCATCCTTGCTCGATCTTTGCCACCCTGTGTATGATGACGAGCCTCTTGTGAACCTTGCTCTTCTTCCACAATTGTCTCTCATACAGAAGGTCGAGATCCACATTGACCCAAAGATGATAAGGGGGAATCATCTCTACCACTATCGCTATGTCGATGATTAGATGAATGTGAACTATACAATAGGCTTGAGTCTCGAGGTGAAGTTGATAATCTTTGATTTTAATTTTGGACACCAACTCCCGAAGAATGTGATGACCTCCTACGCTTCTATCTCAAAGGTTTCTCTCTTTCCATTGGATATGATATCTACAAGTTTACACAAATATCAATTTCTACATGTTAATTAATCAACTTCAAAGATCTAGCTACTATTAAAATTAAGCTTTCAATGTAATATAAATAGAAAAAACAAAGGTGGTATGGATAAATAACATATATAAAGACAATGAGGCTTCTTCATGATAAGAAAGATCCCTAAATCCACTAAATACACTGGTATATGATGGTTGCTACGCACGTTGTATAACATTTTGACCCTAGCAAATGCCATAAATGTGTTTTGGTTCAGAGGCCAAAAGTTGAAACATGGAGTAATTTGAAGCCAAACATGCTGATCCATTAAACAATTTTGCAAGTCGAGAGGTGAAAAATGCAAGGAGATAGTGTGTCAGGCTTAAATATCCAGGACTGAAGTTTGAGAGCCATAATGCGTCAATCACTAAGGGCCTAATGTTCTACATGTTAATTAATAAACATCAAATACCTAGCAACTATAAAAACTAATATTTCAATAAGGACCTAGATATCACTAATATTATTTAATAGTCCTTTAACTACATGTGCATGAACTATGTTTTTCTAAGTATAAAATATAGTCTAATGCAAGTGCAAGTACTTACCTACTCTACAGAAAGACACTAGTGCTGGCTACTAGCTACCTAGTCATTATAGACTTGTTAGTGAGAGCATCACTATTAAATATAGATAGAGCTTCTTTTTCTCCAATTGAAGTTAAATCGTAGGTGAATCAGCTAGGTCATCCTTGAATCTCATAGGGAGAAAGTATTTCTAGATTATTCATTGCCTTCTCTTCATTTCTCATATTTAAATACTTCCACTTCCCTTCTTCTAGGATTTGGACTGTTTACAATGAATTATATATCCTAGTTCCTCTAGTTGTATAAAGCAATGAAGAGTAAGGGAAGTGAATCAACTAACCGCTATCAATCAACTGTTGTGATTTCATGGATTTATCACATCAAATGGCAAGGACATATAGATTTTAACTTGGACTAAGGAAAGCATCTAGGAAATGACTACATACACCTATGGATTTACCCCATTAGTCCATCCTATCCCTATCATTTGACATTACACTTGTTGATGTATTTGTAACTTCAGAATGTATTCATCTATGTATCTTATGTATTGTAACTCGATGTTTTTTTCGGGATGTATATATTATGTATTTGAGTCATGTTGTCATGCCCCGATGTTCCGATTGGGATGATCAATAATGTAAACAAGTCATGTCAAGTCATAGAGGGTAACTCTTCGATTATGTAAGAGTTAAAGTCCCCGCAGTTCCGAGGAACTAGGGTTATTAGACACTCCTAGAGATGTCGGCTCTAGTAAGTAATTGTTAATTAAGACCAATATGTTGGAGTGCACTTCAACTGAACAAAATAATATAAATAGAGAGTGAGCCTCTCTATTTATCATACACATCACTCACTCACTCAAGTGTAGCACATAAGTGAGGAAGTAGAAGACACTGGGGCTAGTCAAGAAGAAGATTACTGTTGTTGGGAGATCACTTACAGTTTTGGGGCTTTTACTGTTTTGGTGCTGATTCTATCTCTGAGGAAGTTTCGGGGTTTTCACCATTTATGGTTTCCCTGATCAAAAACACTGTGTTCATTGTCTCTTGTGTTTGATTTCTATACTTGTTATTCTCTCAGTAAAGATCCTAACATAATGCTAGCTTAATGTTGAAAAACTAACATGGTACTAGAGCTAACCTGAGAAGCAGACACTGTGCAGCTGCGGGAACTAGGGATTCCTACTTTGTGGATCTTCCTCCACAGATTTTCAGCAAAAGTAAGGTGGAACAACTCTCCTCCTTAGGGTGCATCTTTTTGTCAAACCAGAATCAAATTCTGAGGTTTTTCAATTTTCGACCTACCACTACTGTTGGAAATTAGGGATTTTTACAGAAGATGAATTTTTCAGTGAGCCCAGTTCTGGATTGATCTCCTCCCCAAAATCGAAGCTGGGGACAAATTCCAAGGAATTTGGGTGGACAAAAATATAGAAAATCAAAACCCTAATTTTCTCCTGAACGAGCTCTACAGAATTTCAGCTCAAGTCTCAGATCCGACATCTTGAACCTGGTAAGATCTAAAATATTTTGTATTTCCATTTGAGGTTCTCATTTAAGATGTCTCATCATACCAAACTTGATGAAAAGCTTGAGGGAGATGAAAACTTCCGAGCCTGGAAGTATAGGATCTCCCTGGTCCTGGAAGAGAATGAACTAGACTCCTACATTCATGATGAGATTCCAGTTCTAGAGGAAGATGCGGTAAAGTCCTTACATAAGAAGAATATGGTTATGGCATAGAGGATCATTGTTGATTCTATCAAGGATCACCTTATCCCACAAGTGTCCTCTTTCAAGACACCTAAAGCTATGTTTGATGCCCTAACCAAATTGTTTCAAGGAAAGAACATAAATCGGAAGATGACTATGAGGAATCAACTGAAGAATGTGAAGATTCAAAATTTAGAGACTATCTAGTCTTACTTCACAAGGGTTTCTTAGATCAAGGAACAATTAGAAGTTGTATATGAAGAAGTGGAGAATGCAGAGATTATGATGACAACACTAAATTGCCTTCCTAGGTCATGGGATGCTTTCATTCAAGGAATATGTGCTAGAAAGAAGTTAGCCAAATTCAATAGACTATGGGAAGAATGTTCTCAAGAAGAAGCACGGATAGCAGCTCGAGAAGAGAGGATGGGAAGTGAAGACCAAGCCCTCACAGGCCACTTCAAGAAAAGCAGAAGAAGACCTCATTACTCCAAAGGTAAGGATTCTCATCTCAGAAGAGACATATCAAAATTAAGATGTTATACATGTGATGAGATAGGAAACTTTGCAAAAGATTGTCCTAAGAACAAGAGCCACTCTCATAAGAAGAAGGGGAACAAAAGAAGTCATCATGCTCATGCTGCAGAGGATGATGAACCATCCAAGAAGAGATCCATATATGAAAGTGAAGATTTATCAAGCGAGGATTAATATGTTCTGATCTCCTCCCTCGCAGGTAACATTTCTCATGGAAGTGATGATTGGCTTATAGACAGTGGGGCTTCCAAACATATGATGGGATTCAAGGAATTCTTTGTAAAACTGTCAGAACATGAATCACCTCACAAGGTGAAGCTAGGAGATGACTACCAATATCCAATAAAAGGTAGTGGGGAATCTTCATATAAACTAGACTTTGGTAAGTCTCTAACAACGAAAGAAGTATTGTTTGTTCTAGGACTCAAGAAGAACCTTCTCTCCATTTCAGCATTGGATGCAAAAGGAATGTGGGTTGCATTCATAGATGGTCAAATCATTATGTGGCCAAAATGAAATACTATCGATGATGCGGTAGTGATTGGATAACAAGGAGGCTTTACAAATTGAAGGGCCATCCAGAACAAGCCTTGATCCATGACATAGTAGAGCCAAATGAGCTTTGGCATAGAAGGCTTGCACATGTGAATTACAGAGCACTACCTATTGCAAGCAAAGCTATTTAAGGTATTCCATAATTCCAAGCAAAACATGATGGAATTTGCAAAGGATGTGCGAAAGGGAAGAATACAAAGAAGACATTTCCCAACAGCGAAAGCAAAGCCAAAGGCATACTAGAAATGATCCACTCACTAAGTGGGTATGCATACTATGTTTCTTTTATTGATGATTTTTCTAGAAAGACATGGGTTTATTTCATGAAGAACAAAGATGAAGTATTTAGTAAGTTCAAGGAATTCAAAGCCTTGATCAAGAACCACACTAAAAATAAGATCAATACTTTTCGATCAGATAATGGCACAGAATTCACTTCGAATGAATTCAAATATCTATGCAAAAAATCAGGGATTAAGAGGGAGTTGTCCACTCCTTATAATCCACAATAGAATGGAATTGTAGAACGAAATAATAGAACCATCATGGAAGCTGCAAGAGCAATGCTTCATGATCAATATCTTCCTATGCATCTTTGGGGTGAAGCTGCCAGAACAGTAGTATATGTACAGAACTGTGTTCCACATAGAGTACTCGAGAACAGGACTCCTGAAGAAGTCTTCTCCGGAAAGAAACTAGAAGTCATCCATCTCATAATATTTGGTTGTCCCGTGTACATACACATTCCAAAAGAGAAGAGAACAAAATTAGATCCTTCAGGAAAGAAGGGCATATTTGTGGGATACTCTGAAAGATCGAAGGCTTATAGAATCTATTTCCCAGGATATAAAAAGATTGACATCAGCAGGGATGTGACATTTGATGAAGACATAGCTTACAACAAATCCAGAAAGAGACCCACTGAAGAACCTGAAGAAGCAGAAGTACCCAGAATTCATGACACAACCATGAATGAAGAAGATCAAGAAGAAGATCGAGATGTTGAAGAACCACAAAGACTTATGGATCCACCTATGGAGAAGAATCTTCATAAGAGGAAACCTTCTTGGGAACGTGAACTTATCCAAGGTGTGGAAACATATGGGGCTCCAGAAGAGAATCACAGAGAAAGAAAGAGAACCAGATCCAATTTTGGGTATGTAGCTTTACTATGTGATTTCATTGATAAAGAACCTTCCAGTTATGAAGAAGCAGTAAAATAGAAAGAATGGAAGGATGCTATGATCAAAGAATATCAATCGATCATGAAGAATTATGTTTGGTATATTGTCCCAAGACCAGAAGGGAAGCCAGTTGTAAATTCCAAATGGATCTACAAGATCAAGCATGCTGCAGATGGTAGCATTGAAAAGTATAAAGCAAGATTTGTAGCTCGGGGTTTCTCTCAGAAAGAAGGAATAGACTATGAAGAAGCCTTTGCACCTGTAGCCAGATACACTTCCATTAGATCAGTACTTGCTCTTGCTGCAGTGATGAAATGGAAGATACACCAAATGGATGTCAAGACTGCCTTCTTGAATGGTTTAATAGAAGAGGAAGTGTATGTAGAACAGCCACTCAGTTTTGAGATAGATGACAGAGAGTCTCATGTATGCAGATTGAAGAAAGCCCTGTATGGTTTGAAACAGGCACCCAGGACCTGGTACACCAGAATTGACATCTTTCTATCTAGTTTGGGATTTACCAAGAGTAAAGGAGATTCTAATCTTTACTATAAAATTGAGTATGGCAACCCAGTGATGCTTCTACTATATGTATATGATCTATTTGTGATAGGTACGTATGGGTTGATTGCTGATACAAAGAGAAATCTTGCTGCTGAATTTGAAATGAAATTCTTGGGGATGATGCATTATTTTATAGGCATGGAGGTGTGGCAGCGTACAGATGGAATCTTCCTTGGACAAGGGAAGTATGCAGTAGAGATATTGAAGAGGTTTGGGATGATGGAATGTAAGGCTATGACCACACCCATGGCATCGAACTTGAAGCTATTATGTGATGCTTCATTAGAGTCGGTTGATGCTGAGATGTATCGTCAGATTATTGGGTCATTTATGTACCTGAAGAAAACAACATTAGACATTTTCTTTGCTGTGAACACCTTGAGCCAGTACTTGACAGATCCAAGAAGTGTTCACTTGATTGCTGTAAAGCATGTTCTGAGGTACCTGAAGGGTACAATTGATTATGGGATCAAGTACGATGCGAATCAAAAGATTAACTTGGAAGGTTAAGTTGATTTATATTAGACAGGTAGTTCCTGTTGAAATTGAACCCAGTGATAGATTAATTTTACTTACAACAATTAACAATTGATCATGCAAAATCACTCACAAAAGAGACTGAAATTGGAGCTGAACACTAAACTGTATTAAACCAGTATACAATAGCCAACCCTATATCATAATAGGTTTCTAAATAAATAAAATACATCAGGGATTTGAATGCATGAGGAGCAATTCGAATCTAGCATAAAGCAGGCTTACTAAAAATAAGCAAATCCCCCATAGGTGTAAAAAGTTGATCCCAAATCTGTCATGGAGCTCATGAATTGGAAAAATGGCTTAGGAAAGCTAAAGAGTGGTGGAATGGAAACCCATACATTCTTTTGCATGGAGAAAAGAGTGGAGGATGAAGAGGACAAAAAACTAGTTCACCTCACCTAGTCTAGCTTTTCTATTTTCCTTAAAACACTGAAAAGGCAGGGAATAAAGCAAAAAAAGCAGAAGGGTGCCTAGGAGGCCAGGAATAAAGCAGATTTGATTCCTTGGGATTTCCCATGCACTAGATGAGTCAAATAAGGCAATTTTGACCACTTTGGATAGGTAATAAACAACTTGCACAAGGTGGGATACATGAACTAGGCTAATAAGACATAAATAATTAAATTAATGTCTAAATGAGTAAACTATGGGTTAATTATTCTAACACCCCCCCTTAAGCCTAACTTATGAGTAATATATCAGAAAATTATAGGGCCTAGAAACAAGGCTTAGTCACCCTTTACATATTGCATGTCCATTTAAAACAAGAAAAGAGGCAAAACCAACCTGGGAAAATCCTCCCTTAAACATGGACTGTAAAAAAAAATTGTAGAATCTTGTCTTCACTCATGCTTCATAGCATGATCAACAATCCCCAGCAATGATTTGAGATTGCTGAAGGTCTTCTCACAAAATTCTTTGGTGAAGATATCAACTACTTGTTCTGAAGATGAATAGAAGAGTAGGTGAATGGTGCCAGCATGCACAAGTTCTCTGATATAGTGCATAAGGATCTCAATGTGTCTGGTTCTCTGCTTCTGAACTGGATCATTGCAGATTCAAATGGTACTATGGTTATCATAGTAGATGGTAGTTGAGTACTCTGGTTCGAAGCCACACTCTCCAAGTAAACCATGCAACCATAAACATTGAGTTGCTGCATTAACAACTCCTCTGTACTCTGCTTCTGTAGATGAGAGTGCAATCGTACTCTGTTTCTTGCTTGACCAGCTGATTGGCCCTTATCCAAGCATGAACACATATCCTGATGTGAACTTCCTATCTCTGCTATCACTTGCCCAATCACTGTCAGTAAATCCAATCAAATCAAGATCATATTTTGCTTTATAGAAGATCCCATGTGTCCTTGTTCCCTGAACAAAGTTAAGGATCCTTTTGGCTGCTTTCCAATGGATATCTTGAGGCTGATCCATGAATCTAAAAGCCACACTTACTGCATAACAAATATCAGGTCTAGTATGTGTTAGATACAACAAACATCCAATCAATTGCCTATACAGTGTATTGTTTACCATAGGTGAAGAATCAACTTCTTCCAGCTTCACTCCTGAAAGGAAAGGAGTTTTACTTGCTTTGCAATCCTTCATTCTGAATTTTTTCAGCAAGTCCAAGGCATATTTGGATTGGTGCACCTTGATTCCAGCTTTGGTTTGAGAAATCTCAAGCCCCAAAAATTGACTTAAGAGCCCCAAATCTGTCATGGAGAAGGCTTGGTTCATAGCTCCTTTTAAGGAAGCATTCTTAGCCTTTGAGCTTCCTGTAATGAGGAGGTCATCAACATATAATAAAATGATCATTAATGATCCATTAACTAACTTCAAATAGACATTTGGATCTTATTTTCACCGAACAAAATTCAGTGATAGCAAGAAGCTATCGATCTTGGCATACCAAGCATTGGGGGCTTGCTTTAGCCCATACAATGACTTTCTCAACCTACAAACAAGAGAAGGGTTAGTAGAAAAACCGTGAGGTTACTGCATATATATTTCTTCAATGAGATCTCCATTCAGGAAGGAACATTTTACATCCATGTGATGTACCTCCCATTTCCTTGAGGCTGCAATGGCTAAGGCTAGCGTGATGGAATCCATCTTTGCCACTGGGGAAAAGGTATCATTGTAGTCTATGCCATGAACCTGTGAGTATCCCTTGGCTACCAATCTGGCCTTTTACTTCAGTGGTGAACCATCAGCAGCAATTTGGTCTTATAGACCCACTTACACTGTACTAGTTTTCTCCCTGGGGGAAGATCCACTAGCTCCCATGTGTTGCTCTTCTAGAGTGAGCTGAACTCTTCCTTCATGGTTGTTTTACATCTTGGATCTCCTACTACTTCTTAATATGTTTGAGGATCAGACTCCACCATAAAATATCATTTTTCATCAAACATAGGATCCTTCATGCACAGACCACTCTCAAATTGAGATCTAGTCCTTCTTGGGTCATTGGGATCCCCAGCTAGCTCTCTTGCTGCATGTAGTGTCTTGGCTGCCCATTTTGGCCTTGTAGGGATGTTAGGGTATGCAATAAACTCATATCCATCATAAAAATCAGAATCAGCATGTTCAACAAACTCTTTACTTACTTCTTGAGGTTCAGGTGGTGAAGAGGCTTCACCAACTTCCACTACTGCAAGGGGTTCTTCTTCAAACTGGACACACCTTTCGATCAAGGATTTATTTGTGCTCAAATTTATTAGTTTGTACCTTTTTGAATATGCAGAGTATCCAATAAAAAGACACTCTTGGATTTGGGGCTGCAAAGCCTTCCTCTTCTCTGTTGGAATTCTATCCCAAGCCTTCGAGCCAAAAATAATGAAATGGGTCACATCTGGCTTGTGCCCACACCATGCTTTGAAGGGAGTCATGCCATCAAGATGTTTATGAGGCACCCTATTCTGAATATAGGCTACACAGTTGATAGCTTCGGCCTAGTACTTTGGTGGCAAAGTTTTGGCCTCCATCATGCACGTTACCATCTCCTTCAGTGACCTATTCTTCCTCTCAGCAACACCATTTTACTGTGGTGTGTAAGGGATAGAATGCTGCATATGAATACCTGCATCTGAATAATAATTAATAAACTCAGACTTGACATACTCACCACCATTGTTAGATCTGAGGGCCTTGAGTTTCCTTCCAGACTGGTTTTCAACCAAAGCCTTCAAGACTTTGAATAGGCCAAAAACTTCAGAGTTGTGTTTCAGGAAGTGAACCCGGAAATACTTGGAAAAGTCATCAATGAAAATCAATGCATATTTGGCTTGAATCATGAACATATGAGGGAATGGGCCAGCAACATCACTGTGGATCATCTCGAGGGGTGCAGAGGTTCTCTCATGACTGGCTCTCTCAAATTTGTGCTCTGGGTGTTTTCCTAGGATACAGCCTTGGCAGACTCCTTTGGAAAATTTTATCTTGGGAAACCCTATGACCATCTCTTTTTCACTAATATCAGAAAGATATTTGTAGTTTAGGTGGCCAAATATTTCATGCCAAATCTTGTTGGCTTCATTAGCATGAATGAGAAGAACAGAGGGGTTTGAGTAGGGTAGGAAGTGTGAGAACATGTATACCTTTTGAGCATGATTTGCAACTCCTTTTGCAATGAATCTATGACTTGAGATCTCTGTGATCTCAACTTCATTGGGTGAGAATATGATTTTCTTAGGAGACTTAGTGTCGGTCATCTGGTACACTGATAGGAGGTTGGAGGCAAGACCATGCACATACAGCACATTGCTGAACTGACCAAGATCAAGAACTATCCTTCCTTTACCCAAAATTTCAGTGAGAGAGTCATCTCCCAGTACTATAGATGGTCCTTTCAAATTTTCAAGTGAGGAGAAGGCCTCCTTGGTCGAAACCATGTGTCTTGAATCTACAGAATCAATGATAAAACTGGGTGAGCTTGATGTGCCAGCAACTAGAGCATGAACTCTCTCTCTATCATCTGAACTTGATCCTCCTTCTCTCTTCTTTGAGATGTCTGGAAGGGAGATGCCATTCTTCTCCAGGATTTGGGTCATCATATCTATTTGCTTCTTCATACAAGAGCTTTCAGTGTGATTGCCCTTATTGCAGTATGCGCACTTGCTCATTTCACCTTTGTTTTTCTTCTTCTCGTAGTTCTTCTTGGGACCTTGTGGATCCTCTGGAGACTGTTTCTTGTCTCTCTTTTGCTCAGGTGGCCTTTTATCTTTCTTTTTTCTTTTTGAATCCACCTTCAAATATCCAGCAATCAAAGCTTGATATTTGGATGGTTTGATGGTTCCCATCATCACCAGATTGTCCTGTTCTTGTCTGAGAGATTCCATGAAATCTGCAAGGCTATGCATCTTCTAGGTTTGAGCTGTCAGTTTTGTGGCATAGAAGGTCGAAACAAACACTGAATAGTCAGGGCCTAGCTTCGAGAGGATGGCTAGGACGATCTGATCATCTTTCTTTTTTATCCCACATTGTTTCAGCTACAAAACTAGTGCTTTGAACTTGGAGAAATATAGCTGCAGGGATTCAAAGCTGTTTGGACTCAGAGAAATCAGCTCATTTTCGATTTGATGTCCCCTTATCTCTTATGTATTTCCAAAAATATCAGAAAGCTTCTCCCATACTTCATTCGGTGATGTCAATCCATCAAGATGGAATAGGAGGTCTCTGGAAATACTCAGACACAGGAGACCATAGGCCTCATCCCTCCTGTTGTGCCATTTAATCTTCTCTGCAGCTACATTGGGATTTGTTTCCATAGTCACCCTGTAGAGGCATTTCTCTCTCAACAGTATCTCCATCTCTGCTTTCCATTCAAAGAAATTGAAGAGAGTCAAGATAGTTTTCTGTGATTGATCCATAGCTTAGAAAATCTGTCCCGGCTGTTAGTAGAAGGATCCCAGCCACTGATGTCGAACCTGCAAAAAAAATTTGGAGGAGAGAAAAAAATATACAAGCACTCTGATACCATGTGGAAATTGAACCCAATGATAGATTAATTTTACTCACAACAATTAACAATTGATCATGCAAAATCACTCACAAAAGAGACTGAAATTGGAGTTGAACACTAAACTGTATTAAATCAGTGTACAATAGCCAACCCTGTATCATAATAGGTTGCTTAATTAATAACATACATTATGGATTCTAATGCATGAGGAGCAATTCAAATCTAGCATAAAGCAGGCTTACTAAAAATAAGCAAATCCCCCATAGGTGTAAAAAGTTGATCCCAAATCTGTCATGGAGCTCACGAATTGGAAAATTGGCTTAGGCAAGATAAATAGTGGTGGAATGGTATCTCATACATGTTTTTTCATCAAGAAAAGAGTGGAGGATGAAGAGGACAAAAAACTAGTTCACCTCACCTAGTCTAGCTTTTTAATTTGCCTTAAAACACTGAAAAAGCAGGGAATAAAGTAGAAAAATTAGAAGGGAACCTAGGAGGCCAGGAATAAAGTAGATTTGATTCCTTGGGATTTCCCATGCGCTACATGAGTCAAATAAGGCAAGTTTGACCATTATGGATAGGTAATAGACAACTTGCACAAGGTAGGACACATGAACTAGGCTAATAAGACAGAAATAATTAAATTAATGTCTAAATGGGTAAACTATGGTTTGATTATTCTAACAGTTCCCTCGATAGGAAGAGTACTTCAGGATGTTGCTTCAGTATGGGATCAGGTATGATCTTTTGGTTTAGTAGGAAGCAATCTTGTGTGGCACTTAGTACAGCTGAAGCAGAGTATGTCGCAGCTTGTTTAGCTAGTTGTGAGGCAATATGGCTACGAAAGCTACTATCTGATATATCTGATATCTAGCTGGATTCTACTTGTATACATTGTGACAACCAGAGTTGCATAAATTTGATAGAGAATCCAGTGTTCCATGACAATTCTAAGCACATCGAGATCAAGTATCACTATATTAGGGATATGGTGCAGAGGGGAGCAGTGAAGCTCCAGTAAGTTGCGATGGAGGAATAGATAGCTGATGTATTGACAAAGCCATTGGATAGGCTAAAGGTTGAGTACTTCAGGGAGAAGCTCGGTGTTCTCCAGATCGAGGTTCCCTCCAAGAGAAAGTGATGAGACCCATAGCCATTCTGACATGGTGAGAGGATTGGTTCCTTCTATGGTCAGATGTAAGGGCTAAGCCATTCTGTCATGGTGATAGGGTTACTCCATTCCATGTCAGATATGAGTGCTATCCATTCTATCAAGTAGAATAGATGTAAGGGAAATTTCCATTCTAGGAATGGAGGCACCTGATCAGTAACCAGGAACACTCAGTGTAAAAACTGAGTAGCCATTTTGATGTGATAGAGGGATGTGTTCCCACTCGATCAGATGTAAGGGATAAAACATTCTTTCATGGCTAAAGAATTAAGTTCCTTCCATGTTAGATGTGAGTGTTGGACATTTCGATGAGTAGGTCGGATGTAAGGGCAACTGCCATTCTCTAGGAGAATCGACGCACCTGGTTAGTTACCAGGTAGCTGAGTCGAGGACTGGGAGCCATTTTGATATGACTGTAGGGTTGGTTCCTACAAGATCAAATATGAGTGCAAGCCCTTCCATCATTATGAGCAGGATGTGTTCCCACCTGGATGGATGTAAGTGCAGAGCCATTCTTCACATCATGTGTTGATCAGATGTAAGTGTTGATCTGTTCTTCGCATCATGTGTTGATTAGATGTAAGTGCTGTGCCATTCTTTGCATCATGTGTTGATCAGATATAAGTGTTGATCCATTCTTCGCATCATGTGTCGATCAGATGTAAGTGCTGTGCCATTCTTCACATCATGTGTTGATCAGATGTAAGTGCAGTGCCATTCTTTGTATCATGTGTTGATCAGATGTAAGTGCAGTATCTATCTTCACATCATGTGTTGATCAGATAGAGATGTTGAATCCTTTCTTTGATCATCTGTTGATCAGATGTAAGTGATGGGCCTTTCTGATGAGTAGGTCAGATCTGAGTGCTGGGTATGCCTTTCTGATGAGTAGGTCAGATGTAAGTGCTGGGCATTCCATTCTTCATATCATGTGTTGATCAAATGTAAGTGCAGTATCTATCTTCGCATCATGTGTTGATTAGATAGAAATGATGAGACATTCTTTGTATCATGTGTTGATTAGATATAAGTGCTAGAAAATACCTACCTAGAGGTTAGGCCTACAACCGGCATGAAAAAGGGCTATCTCTGTAGAACTTCCTATGACAAGAAGAATCATGAGATAGCACCAGTGATGATCCAGATCCAGTGATAATGATCCAGCAGTGATGATCCAGATCGAGTGATGATCCAGATCCAGTGATGATAGCCAGTGATGATCCAGATCGAGTGATGATCTAGATCCAGTGATGATGTCCCATGATGATCCATATCGAGAGATGATCCAACTGATACAGAGAAGAAGACCAGTGCTGAAAATTGTGTCAAAAGAATACCTTCCTAGTTAAGAGGGAGGGTTGATGTATTTATAACTTTGGAATGTATTCATCTATGTATCTTATGTATTGTAACCTGATGTTTATTCCGGGATGTATCTATTATGTATTTGAGTCATGTTGTCATGCCCCAATGTTCCGATCGGGAGGATGAATAATGTAAACAAGTCATGTCAAGTCATAGAGGGTAACTCTCCGATTGTGTAAGAGTTAAAGTCCCCGTAGTTTCGGGGCACTAGGGTTATTAGACACTCCTAGAGATGTCAGATCTAGTAAATAATTGTTAATTAAGGCCAACATGTTGGAGTGCACTTCAAGTGAATGAAAGAATATAAATAGAGAGTGAGCCTCTCTATTTATCATACACATCACTCACTCACTCAAGTGTAGTGAATAAGTGAGGAAGGAGAAGACACTGGGGCTAGTCAAGAAGAAGATTACTGCTGTTGGGAGATCACTTACTGTTTTGGGGCTTTTACTATTTTGGTGCTGATTCTATCTGTGAGGAAGTTGCGGGTTTTCACCATTTATGGTTTCCCTGATAAAAAACACTATGTTCATTGTCTCTTGTGTTTTATTGATGTACTTGTTATTCTCTTAGTAAATATCCTAACATAATTCTAGCTTAATGTTGAAAAACTAACAACACTTTTGGTTGTTTTGGTCTCCATCCCCATAAGAAGATAAAACAATTATTTCTTTAAACTTGCCTTTATCTATCTAACCTTTTCTCTCTATGTTTCCAAAAAGCATGAAATGGAAATGTTACTTAATGCAATGCATCATGGACTAAGATACTCATAAAGTGGCATGGGACTTATACTTCGGCTAGTAGTTGTATGGACTAGAGAAAATAGTAGAGGTTAAGAACGAAACTATATAGTGATTACACTATAGCTGAAGTTGTAACTCAGGGTAGTAAAATGAAAAGGTTTTGAAATATTGTTCCCTACCAATGAAAAAACATACATAAATAAATTGTTTACTTAGCGACTTGATTAGCTCTGTCCATTTTGACGAAGCTATTCAACTCTGTTCATATGGACGAAGCTCGTCAACTCTGTCCAAATGGACAGAGCAGATCAGCTCTATCTATTTGTACAGAGCTGATCAGAACTGTCCATTTGGACAAAGCTGCAACCTGTACAATATTAAATGTCTAGATGTCTTAAATATCATTTACATATGCTACATAGTGGTGGAGTTATTTAAGTCGAAATAACCATGGATTTTTTTGGACAGATCTCTCTAAATATTCTATAAATTTTCATGTACATAGAAAATAAAAATAAGCTAATTAAAAAGTTATTGATTTTTTTTAAACAGAGTTGTCTAAATATTCTATAAAACTTCATGTACATTGGGAATAAGAATAAGCTAATTAAAAAATATAGAAACAAAAAAAACATTAACAGACTTAAAGTTTTATATTGATTTTTATTTAATTAAAATCATTTAAAATAAGTAGAGATGTCCAAATGGACAGAGCTGTTCAACTCTGTCCAAATGGACAGAGCTATTCAACTATCATATATATTGTTTTCAACTATCATATAAATTGTTTACATAGGGACCTAATCAGCTCTGTCCATTTGTACATAGCTAAATAAGAATTAGAATAAAAATAAGCTAATCAAAAAATATATTAATATAAAAAACATTAATAGATTTCAACTTTTGTGTTAAATTTTGTTTAATTAAAATCATTTAAAATGAGTAAACTGTCCAAATTGGTAGAGCTATTCAACTCTGCCCAAATGGGAAGAGTTGTCCAACTCCTTCCAAATGGGCTGAGCTGTTCAACTCTGTCCTTACTACCATTGTAATTATGTCGTTACTAACATGATATAAAACAAGCACATAAAATTTTAATCAATCACTTAATAATGAGAATGGCTTACCTCATAGCCAAGAGGTAGCACAACAACACCACACCATGAGAATTCCATGTACACCTTGACGAACAGATCTCCACGCTGGACAGACCTCCATGCCCTCCACGCTGAATAGACCTAAATGTTGAACAGACCTCCACGCCCTCCATGCCGAATAGAACTCCACGATAAGGGGTGAGAGGATGGCGGATGCACACGTCAGAAAGCTGGGTGACGTGGACAAGGATGAGACAGGTGGTGAGACGGGTGGCGAAACGAGATGAGTGGGGCAATGGGCAGGGTGATGAGTGGCTGGACAACAACAAATCGTTGCACACCAAACAATGAAAATAAGCTTGCAGCTGAGCATATATTGTAAAAAATTATTTGGCCGAATAATTATTTGGCCGAATAATTGTTCGGTCGAATAATGGTTCGGCCAAACAATTGTTTGACCGAATAACTATTCAGACAAATAATTATTCAGCTGAATAATTATTGAATTGCCGATAAAAAATACCAGTTGACAATCTGTTCCGTCAAATTAAATGGTTACCCTTAAATTTTATTCGGCCGAATAAAGGATTAGTTATTCGGCCGAAAAACTATAAATATTCGGCCGAATAAATTAATTATTCGGCCGTATAAATATAGTTATTCGGCCGAATAAATCCCGCTATGTTGGTTGGGCACCCGATTCTCACGGAAGTGTTACCCAACTTCAAGTTTTCACCCACATATGGAAAAAAAATAATAGTTATTCTAAAAAAAATGTTAAAGTCAAAACATTACATAAATATCTTATCAAAAACTTGTCAAGTTTGGCATTTTCCTCAAAGACATGAAACTAATCAAGAATATCATGCAAACTAAAATCTATTTTGGCATTCTACTCAACGTCACGAATCTAATTAGGAATATCATACAGACCAAAATCTTCATCGAAATTGGTATTCTCTACATCTTGTCTCTCTTCCTGGACCTCGTTGTTTTCTTCCATTGGTTCTTCTACTTCTACGAAATGACAAAAATGATCATTTCCAAACATCCCTTTTGAAGGTGGTTGAGACTCTTTTTACATCTTAGCTGCAAGTGTTTCATGAAATTTCGATTTCTTCAAATCAAATTCCCACATTTCATCTGGAAGAACTTCCATAACATTAATTTGTTGCTTAATATAATTGCACTGTAGTGGATCATTATCTATGGATATGCAATTTCTTCCTTTTTGTAAGGAGCATATTATTGTTGTACCTAATCACTACATGCATAATTTTTTTAAGTTAAACAGTATATTGAAACATAAATCTAAAAAATATAGAGTATAGATATAAAATAATGACACCAGTTTCATATGTAATATAAGAAACATTACTTGATCGTGAGAACAAATCTAAAACCCAATCTCCTTCTTTTGAAAATGTATCTATGAAATAATTAATCAATGCTTGTGGTTTATGGTAGATGTTTACAATCTCTCCTTTCAAATCTATTTCTTCATATGTCAACTTTTTAACAACAACATTATAAGTCAATATTTGACTATATTTTCCTTTACTCCTTTTATTGATTAAAAGATATTCATAGTTCTCATCTATTTTCCAACATTGAGCATTTATATTTTAAGTATCACTCATAAATGTATCACTACTAGAGCTACGAATATTAGGTTTATGCTTGTAACATAATTAAATAATAATCTAATTAACTTATAGAAAAATTAATTTCATTTCTAATTTCAAATGCTTAATAACACACTACATGTATCTTACCAATATAGTTGCTTCCTTGAATTTTCTTTATCCTTGAATGTTTTTAGAACTGCTCCTCCTTGTACATCTAAATGGAAACCAAGAAATATCCATAGAGGTGATGTTTTGACATCGATATGTTGGTTTATAGGTCAATACTGATGGGGGGGTGAATCCATATTGTTATCTTTTTATTATTTTGAATGACTTTAAATCTATTTGTAGAAAAAAATAAAAACAAGAATATATAGAACACAATTTTAACCTAGAAGCCCAATAGGGTAAACCACCAACTCGTTGTATAATGCAAAATTGTATTTACAAGAGTTATTTGCAAGAAACCACTTGCTCGAGACAATAATCCCCAATTTTATGAGGCAGCACTGAAGGATTCACCCACACCCTGGTTTTTTCCTGCATGTACAGACAAGGATACACCAATACCCTGATTTTCCATCCACTACTGGAAGGAGGCTAAGACCCCCTTGCAGGCATGTAGCCTTCACTAGCACCACCCTTCCACCCTAATATGTTTCTTATAATTTCTCTTCGACTAAATTCTGTAACACCCACTGGTCTTTCATTTTGGTCATGCAATTCAAACTACAAAGACATCTTCGTTCTTACTTTCATCGCTTGTAATATCCTGAATTTTGGACCTAACACTTATAGGCATGTGCCTATTGATTATGATGATTGTATTGATGTTTTATTTTTATATTGGGTTGAAGAACCCACTGCATATGACCATGATGATTTGTTTTATATATTTGGCATAAGCCAATTATTGATGATATATATATATATGCTAGTTTGTGTTGCACGTGGACCCTAGAGCACTTGAGTGATTGATGATTTGTGTTGAGCAAGAAGCTCTGGAGCACATGAGTGCTTACCTCTGTGTTGAGTGAGAAGCTCTGGAACACATGAAAATATAATTGGAAGTGTTGGGATAATCCCTAGAGCCTTCCATGTTGATATTGAGCATAAGCTCTGGAGCATCAGATCCTTGGCCATTCTATCCCCAGCTGTATCATACAAGTACATCCTATCATTAGTGTTGAGCGAAGAGATATGGACTTGCATTTAATTGTAATTGCCTGTTAAAGCGTTTAGTATGGGATTTGGTAAGCGCTAGGGTTTATTGAAAATAATTTAATAAAATTTTGAGTGAAAATGACTCGAGAAACATATTGATCTCATCATACTTATTTATAAGTGATTAAATGAAATTTCAAATTTCTGTATTCTCATCAAAGTACTGAAGAAATACCAACATGCAAGGATGTTTAGAGTTTCTTAGCCTAGTAGACCTAAACCATCTACCTACTTCAACTTAATGAAGAAGTGTCATTAAGTCTAGAGATCATGGTATATGATGCCCAAAGACAAATGTTAACAAGTGTTATATTATTATGTACTTTGTACATGGTATGTATAAAGAGTTAAATATATTTATAA
Source organism: Pseudotsuga menziesii (assembly GCA_001517045.1). NCBI lineage: Eukaryota > Viridiplantae > Streptophyta > Pinopsida > Pinales > Pinaceae > Pseudotsuga > Pseudotsuga menziesii. The sequence goes on from LPNX010809090.1 coordinate 20,563, forward strand.
TATTAATGATGAAAGAAAGAAAGAAAAACTCCATCCATTATTATTTATTATGTAAAGATAATAAATAGTCCAAAACCTAAAAAGTTTAATTAGGAACTAGTATCAAGTTTCTAAGTTAAAACATTAATAATTACCCAAAGTAATTGAAAATGGTTAAATCAAGAAACCAAGGTTTCTTGATTTAACTGTCCCTTTGACTAGAAAATCTATCTATAAAGACTCAAGCCAAGGAAAGGCTTGGGGTTCTAATATATCTATAGATGAGTCATTTTCTACTTGTATGCTCCCAAGTAATTCTTGGAGAACATTTTCCTGAAACGAAAAAGGAAAACTGATCAAGATCTGATATACAAGATAAGAAACCCTACCTCAGGAGCTTTAAGCTACTTTCATGTTGGATTCCAGCTCGGTGGGATCAGGATTTAAACCAGGAATGGTTTCGGGTCATGGTTGGGTGGAACGTGGTAGATCCCAACTGAACTGGTCTTAAAAAAGAGGTCAGATCTATCTTGAATTGTTAATGCTGGTTATTTGAGTGTGCAGGTTCAGCCATTAACAGAGCTTCAATTTACAGGTATGAATCTCTAGACTATCTATTCTACTTTCATAGAATAAATGCTAGCTATGTTAGGTAAATGATTACTTTTCATTTCCTAACCCAATTTATATGTTTCTCTGTTTAAAACTGCTAGGGTCTGCATCATAAAATATTAACCCTAGGTTGTATGTGATTTCTTATACCAGGTTTATCTAGGATTTACTTATTGGTTTAGTTTGTAAGTTCAATTTATTTACTAATGTTCATCAAGGGTTCTACACCCTAGTTTAAATCGTGATTGAGAGAATTGAAAGACTCTCAATCACGTCATCCAGTTGAATCTCTTGATCAGGTGAAGTAGCAGGAACTTCTTCATGCGGGGGAGTTGGTGCTTCATATGGAAATTCCAAAGGTTGTTCCAGAATAGGAATCCCCCCTTCAAGGTTTGGAATTTCATATTCATTTTCATAATAGTTCTTTGCATGAGGATAATTTTCATAAAGTACTTGTTCCCATTTGCTGGTATCTATGGTTTGTTATTTTTATAACAAAAAGGATTTGCTTTTGTTATTATAACAAGACTGTTTGCTGGATGATAATGAAAGCTGCTTGATTTCGAGCCTTGTAAAGGTGAAAACTGGTGCCCACTCTTTCTCCTTATTGCTCGTCACAGCGGCTACGTAGCAGTGGTTTAAAGGTTTGTCGAAGTCCTTGTTTTTCGTTCCAAGGAGCTGGCATTTCATAACAGAATTTGAAATTAAATTCGTTGTTGCAGTCGCAGTATTTGATTCATATCCCGTGCAATTGAAATGGTGCCGGATGCTCCGAGGACAGGCAGAAAAAAAAAAAAAAATGAGTGCAGCGAGGTCCAATGGTTCTTCTGAAGGTCTTCACGCTAGTCTTGGATCAAAATTGGGTTCTGGAGAGTGAATCAGTTCGTGACCTTTAATGTTGAGTTTTTGTGATCTATTGTTGCGACCTGCGTGGAGAAGGCTGCCTTGAACACTGAAATAGCGTGGAGGAAGCAAAACCCTAATTTTAACCTAATTCCTGTGCATATTGAAGACCGTTGCTCCGTTGAAGATTGAAACCACGTGTGCTCTATCATCCATGTGTGCTCTATCTCTCCTTGCTTGAAGCTAGTCAATCTTTAGTTGGATTTGTGCTTATTTTGTAACCAAAGAGAAGGTTTATGCCAGTTTTACAATATTATTGCCATTGTAGAAGTTGATGAGGCACATGCAACGCACTTAGGGTTGGAAAAATGCTCTCTCATGGGATATATTGTGACCTGATATATTGTGTTTGACTAATATATGCTAACTGATGCTAAATGGTACATATGCGTTGAGTCTGGAAACTTTTCTATGATTGCTGGTGTAAACATGTTGATGTCTACTTCCTGAAATGCTGCTGAACCTGTGGAGCTGCCTACGAAATCAAGAGAGCCTGTGTAAACTCTGAATACTGAGACTGATATATTGCATTGTGATACTGAGACTGATATTGACTGATATATTTTGTATTGAAGGAGCCTGTAAAATTTCATTGTAATCACCTTGGCAGAGACTGTAGACCTGCAAGGTTATTGTTTTTCTCTTTGTCATATCAAGTTTATTATTGTAAATTACACTAACAGTTGTAAAGATGCACTCTTTGGCATCTAGTATTGGTGCTGCCCTAGCTGGAAAAGACCAATCCAAAGACCTTTCCAAGGGAGATTGCAGCAAGAGAGGACGAGGAAGAAGAAATTTCAGAAGCAGAGGGGGCAGAAGCAAAAGATCAGACTTGCAGTGCAAGTGTTGTGAAAAGACTGGGCACACATCAGATCAGTGTTGGGCTTCATGGGATTCCATCAAAGATAAGCACAACCAGAAGACAGATGACCAAGATGCTAGTAAATTTTCTGATTCTTGTATTGTTGCACATTGTAATCTTGGATTTAATGAAATGACTTCTCTTTCATCTTATAAAGATTGTTGGCTGCTTGATACTGGTGCAACATCACACATGACATTTAGAAAAGACTGTTTTGAAGAATTAAATGAAACAATCGATGGCATAGTGTACTTTGCAGATAAGTCAAGTATTAAACCAAAGGGAATGGGCACCATTCGATTGAAGATGCCTGGATTCCCCGATT
>LPNX010809096.1:0-86442 GCA_001517045.1 Pseudotsuga menziesii
ACTATTTATTTAATAAAATATTTAATTGTAAAAATAATTTTATTCAATTAAGTAATTAAATATTTACTTAATTAACTAATTAAATATTTAGTTAAATTTGGGGGTAAGACATTTTTTTTACCATTTTTTTTACAAAACCTCCATATAACTTTTAATAATTTTTCTTATTTGTTTTTGAAATTTATTCTTAGGAAACCAATTTTTATAAGTGAGACCAAAAGTATAACATTGTAATACATGAATTACATTTTATTTACTAAAGTATATAAATATATTAATTCTCATAAATCTCTAAATATATTACATATCTAATTCAAATCTAGTTCAGGAACAAAGCAATTTTTATTGCACCAAGAGGCGCTCTACAGCCTAGTATGGGGGACATCTTGTAATGTGATGTAACGTTTGTAACATGTCTGCAAAAAATAATAGTGATTGCCCCGAGAGGTGCTCTAGAGCCCAGTATGGGGGAGATCTTGTAACTTGATGTAACTTGATGTAATGTTAGTAACTTTTGTAGCATGTCGGCAAAAAATAATAGTGATAGTGAATATTATGGGAGAGATCTTGTAATGTGATGTAAAGTTAGTAACATGTCCTCAAAAAATAATAGTGATAGTGAATATTAGGGTAGAGATCTTGTAACGTGATGGAATGTTTGTAACATGTCTGCAAAAAATAATAGTGAAAAAATAAAAAATAATATCACTTTCGTAACGTTATTTTTATTAATAAAAAATAAATTTTCTAATAAGCCAAAATAAATGTCGGCCACAAAAACAATCTAATATGGGTGAGATGTTGCAATCTTCCTACCTAACAAAACAATAAAAAGTAAAAATTTAATTATGCCTAAAAAAAATATGTGGGTCAAGGAAAAAACAGAAAATTGAATTATCCGCAAAAAAATGTTGCCATTGCATGGTTTTAAAACCATGTGCAAGACGATGTACAAGGCATTCTAAACAACCCAAGGTTTTACTTTCCATGGTTTAGGAAGCTTTGCACATGGTTTTTAAACCATGTGCAAGGCCTCCTAAACAACCCATGGTTGTAGGAGGGCCTTGCATATTGTTTTAAAACCATGTGTGGGGAAATGATGCAAAGTTCGTCCCTAACAAAATAAAAAATATTATATGTAGGCTGTAAATAATTTAAATATTAATAATAAAAATATTATATCTGGACCTTAAATAAAAAGATGTGTCTTTTGGTTTTAAATCAAACCAATGGATACCTAAGAAGAGGTTTGCACGAGAGATTTGATCCATCTCGGCGCTTGATAGAGCCTAGGATTTGGATCGACGCTGGTATAAAAATAAAATGAAACAAACAACAATATATCAAATGTTGTAACAAAGTTATAAAAAACAATGAACAATAACAAAAATTAAATAAAGGAATAGTGCCCTTGCTTCCCAAGGAAGGAAGCCTGCCCTACCTTCTTCCAAAACTTTCTACTTAAGAAACTCAATTCAACACCACTGATTCATAACAAAGAGCTTTGTATTAATGTCCAAAAATAAATAGAACTAAAAGTTTAACAATTCTGAGCTTTGCATTAGTGTCCAAAAGTAAATAGTACTAAAAGTTTAACAATTCTAAGCCACATACAGAGTTAATCACTAGTTAAATAGCGATAAAGGTGGAGCTCTAAAAATTTTGCAACATCGATTTAGGCATAGCTTACAAGAAGTTTTACGAATCACCTCTATTTTCTACAAAATTATAATTTATGATATGCTTACAACATCTAATTCGTGATCAACCATATTGAAGGGAGTGAGAATATAGGCAAATTGAAGAGTATATGTACAGCGTGAAATTTGTTCTTACCAAGACTTGAAATGTTACAATTGAGATGTGTGTTATCTACCTTTATCCATTGGATTCCCTCCGTTGACATGCTATTGAAGCACTCCATGTTGAAAGCACCATATTATTATCATTAGACTCACCCCTAGAGCCTTTTATCTAGATAATAAAGTTGCATAAGGGATAAGCTCAGTAGAAAGGTTGAAATCTATTGTTGTCTCTGAAACTCTCAAATCCACTTAGTTAATAGATTTAATGGTTTTTTTTATATTTTTTCATCAAGAGCTTGTAGGATTTTACATACATTTGAGTACATAGATATTGGGAAGCCTCCACCATCCTCTACTTGAAAATAGTTATAAAATTATTAAAACATTTTAATTATGGCATCCATAAAACTTTCGCTTTATATGAAAATTCAATTGAATTGGAGGATACACGTTCAGTAGAGGTGGGTCTATGTTTTTATAATATTGTAGTGGTGAATTATTATTATTATAATATTGTACTCGTGAATTATTGCAGTGGGAAGCTGAGAGGTTGTTTATATTGTATAATTAATTGGATTTTTTGAAAGAACTATTTTTTATAAAAAGTTAAACCTAAATTCATGAAGTGATTGAAAAAGTGGGAGGCAAAGTAGGTAGACACTCATCCTTAGCTCTTTAAATTTATACTTGTATATCCATTTACAAACAACCTTTGTGTTAAATAAATTTATGGCGCAACACTTACACTCTACATAGAAAATTTATAGTTTACATCCCTATACACGTGGAAGAAAAATTTATACCAATACTTTGTAGAGAAGGCAACAACCTTTGTGGTTCAGAAATTTATACGAATACTTTGCAAAGAAAACTTTCCGGCATGCAACTAACTATCAAACCCAACAAAAAGAAGATGAGTTGGAGGCCTATCCATCAAAGTGGGCTTTATTTTCTCAATTGGCCACGAATCAAGATTCAAGCCAACACACAAAATGTGAGGGGTTGCAAGTCGGCCTAGGGAGAGATGTCTTAGAGTTAGCCTTGAGCGTTTTGCATTCAAACACCTTCGAAATGGGTAAACCCTCCTTTTTAATCTTTTTTTCAGTTACCTCTACATTTACACCTCCTTTTTCATTCTCGATAATCGAACGTACCTGTTGACTTCCATCAAATATAAAGAAATGAAAATGGGGAATGAGGTACTTGAATGCTCTCAGGAATTGTTCTTGTACCGGTGGGTTTCATTTTCAGCCTAACAACCAAACAAACAAAATCAAAGAACTAAACAGATAAACTCGTTACGATCCAGGCGTTGGTGTTTCAGATCATTAGAATTTAAATAAATCACTTTCAAAGGCAGGCGTTAATGTTTCAAATCATTAGAATTTCAATTAAATTAATCACTTTGGAAGGCAGTTCCACTGCTAAATCTACTATTTCCTTACTTAATCTACTATTTCCTTACTTAAGGGAAAAGACATTTGGCATCCATCGTTTTCGTTCTCTATTAACCCTGTAAACGACATGATGCACCAAACTAAACAAAAAAACAAAAAAAAATCGAAACTTACCACCCGTCGAATCTCTCCTCATATAGGGTATATGGATTGGCATAGTGGATGTGGGACGACTCCTTAGTAATTTTTCATTAAATTCTTTCCCGCAAGAAAATCATTGTTGAAGGGTTCGACAGTCTCCTGTGCTCTGCTGTAAGAAATTGCAGGGTTCACACTTCTCTTCAGCATTAGCCTGGGCCTCTTAAGCATTAGCTTGTCTACGCTTTTCAGAGTTTTCCTTCCCAATTTCCTTTTTTAGATGTGGGGAGTTAAGGAGCGAAGACATACTGGAAATGAAAGATTTAAGGGTAAAAATTGCAAAAACGGACACATGGACGTCAATTTTAACCACTGCTTATACTATATATGAATAAGTAAAAAATTTAATTAAATGTTTACTTAATTAACTAATTAAATATTCACCTACCCCTATGTGAATAGAATAATTATTTTCATTTTTTAATCAAAATGAAGCTTATTCGATACCTACTACTATTCTTTACTTTTAATTAGTCACAGTCTACTTTTTTTCGATCTTAATTAATGGGTGCACATGCACATGTAAACATCATGAGTGGGCCTAATGGTTAAGAGCATGTGTTTCCTCTTAAAAGGTCACAGGTTCAAATCCAGAGGGGGTAGTGTATGTACACCTCTGTAGGTGTCTCGCTTGGTGGTGACCTTAAAAATAGATTATTATTATTATTACTTACCATTTTTCTATTTTCAATAAAAACTACGTTTCTTTAATTTAACGTTACTCAACAATCTCCAAAATATCTTTCTTTATTTCCTCAAAAGTTTAATTATTCCGAACCATTGGTAGTTTAATAAGTCTCCACGTTGATGCATGTGCTCTTGACATGTAGCACGGAGTGGTTAACTTCAAGTATGAAGGGCGTATATGGTATCCAACACATATTGTTGGATTTGAATCAATTCACACCGAATGTTATATATCTATATATATGTGGGGAGTACTGTATGTATAATTTAACGCCCACTCTCTGCTTCTTCCTCTGTTTTCCCTTTTATTGACAAATAGATCTAAGTATTTGCAATTGTTCTATCATGGCCGTGAACAATGACAAAATCTGTGATGGCTTATTCTTCAGCGAGGAAGAGGAATTGCAAGGGCAGGCAGAGGCTACAAAGTACATGTTCGCGCTTGTAGAGCCGATGGCTGTCAAATGCGTGGTTCTTCTGGGAATTCCGGATATGATCGCCAGGGAAGGTCCCTGTGCCACTCTTTCCCTCAACGAAATCGTATCCAGGCTTCCCACCGAGTCCCCCGATGCCTCTTGCCTTTTCAGAATCATGCGCTTCCTTGTCGCGAAGGGTGTCTTCCGCGCCTATGTTGCCCAAAGCGCTGTGGACGGAGGTAACTGCGAGACGAGATACGGCCTGACGCCCTCGTCCAAGTGGCTTGTGAAAGAGAGGAATCCTTCAATGGTGTCGCTACATCTGATGTTGCACGACGAGAGAGCCATGGCGCCGTGGCACCGTTTGAATGAGTGCGTGTTTCACGAGGGCATCGCCTTCAAGAGGGCCAACGGTTGTGACCTTTGGTCTTACGGCTCTGCAAATCCTGATTTCAACAATCTGTTCAACGATGCCATGGCCAACAACTCCAGAACCGTGATGAAGGCTCTTCTGTCCAACTATCAAGGTTTCCAGGCCATCACTTCCTTGGTAGACGTTGGGGGCGGCACTGGAACAGCAATGGCAGAGATTGTTAAAGCATATCCTTCCATCAAAGGCATCAACTACGATCTTCCCCATGTCGTGGTTACTGCTCCGCATCTCCCAGGTACAGATTTCTCTAGCAATTGATATTTGCTGATCTTTCTTTGAATTTTTTTTCGGAGGAAATACACTCCGTGATATTCTTTTGGGAATCAATTTCTGGCTGAGCTTCCTTTGAATTGATGTTTTTTCCGAGGAAATACACTCTGTGATATTGTTTTGGAATCCAGCGAGCTGCTCTAGAAGTCGGAATAGATTCTAGGTCCAGTTTTCACCATTTTCACCAATAGGCTATTTCAAGAGGACTAGATATTTTTTCCGAAATATAGGAAACTACTTAACCCGTAGGGTTTATTCTTAAACCCTAGGTCAATGCACCATTTTCACCAATGCTAGGCGAACTAAATTTCTTTGAATTTTAGTAATAGAAGTTCCTTCATGCTGTATGTCTGTGTATGAATGTAACACTAAAAAGGCGTGGAGCACCTCGGAGGAGACATGTTCGCAACAGTGCCATCTGCAGACGCGATATTCATGAAGGTGAGTGGAGCTTGCACGCTTGTAATGGAATTTCTTGTCCTCACAAAACGTTTTGACTTCAATTTATTTCTGGGCTGCTAGTCGATTATGCATGACTGGGACGACGAGGACTGCATAAAGATATTGAAGAATTGCAAAAAGGCCATCCCGCAAACGGGGAGAGTGATTATAGTAGATGTGGTGCTGGACGATGCTAATGGTAAGAATGAGAAGAACACCGCTGTGGATCCCAATTTAGGTTTAGCGTTTGATCTGCTCATGCTGGCACACACATCCGGTGGGAAGGAGAGAACAGAAGAAGAATGGAAGAAAATTTTATGCGAAGCTGGGTTTGGTCGTTATAACATAATTAGCATTCCAGCGTTGCCTAGTGTCATCGAGGTGTTTCCACAGTGAAGGCGCACTCAAACAGGTAATTTTGGCAGGGATTCTAGAAGGGTATTATAAAATAAAAATCTCTGTAACGGAAAATAAATTTGTCATTTCATGCATTGTGATTCTGCGGTGCAATTCTGTCTCCTAATTGACACAGCAGCAGATTTTATGATTTCAGCCATTTCAGATATACCTAATGCTAAAATTTTATTAATGTCTCAATCAAAACATGCATGTTTGCAACTTCAAGGCCCAGTTTAATTAATTTGTCAATCAGTATTGATTTCATATCTGAACATCAAAGTTAGACTCAAGAGTGTTCTTTACATACAATACGTGGCATTTCAATGACAAATGAGGAGTTTTTTCGCATAAAAAAAATAATTATCAATTTTCTGGCATGAGGAAATTTATATACCAAAACAAAGGCTGCCAAAGTCAGTGTTAGCTGAAAAAAATAATAATAAAATTTAAATTTATAGATCTAAAAATTTATAAAAAAATTGATTTATGAATCAATTTTTGTATTCTACATTTTTTATTAACCATAATTGAAAAAGTAAAATTTAAATTTATAGATATTAAAATTAAAAAAAAAAAATGATTTGTGAATCAATTTTTGTATTCTACATTTTTTATTAACGATAATTGAAAAAGTCTACATCCTTTGTTTATTCTATATATTTTTATCTATAAATGATAATTGAAAAAGTCTACATCCTTTGTTTATTCTATATATTTTTATCTATAAATGATAATTGAAAAAGTCTACATCTTTTCTTATTTACATTTTTACATTTTTTTGTTAATGATAATTGAAAAAGTCTACATCTTTTTTTTATTCTACATAATTTTTGTATTCTATATTTTTTTTATTTTATATTTATTTTATTAATGATAATTGAAAAAATCTACATCTTCTTTTTAATGATAATTGTTTAATAATGATAATTGGAGAGTCTACCTCTTTTTAACATTAAAATATTATACTTTTAACATTAAATATTATACATTGAAAAAAGACACAATGAAAAGTTCTACATCATTTAGCATTAAAAAATTATACATTAAAAAAAGCACAATGAAAAGTTCTACATCATTTAACATTAAAAAATGACAATATGAAAAGTTACCCTTCTTTATATATATTATATACAACAAAAATTATATATATTGATGATGATGATGGTTAACCTCGAGTGAGACCAAGCTTTGGTCTATGAGACCTAAAGAAACTAATTATTTAGTTTGTTTTAAAATTTTATTTCTATGCTCAAATAACTTGGAGGGAAGCTTCTAGAGCTCACTATAATTTTGACAAGTTCAAAGGCTAGGAAGGTCGGTATTGAAACAAAGATTATGGAACTCCTATATAATGTGGGTGTACCCACGACACTCTAAGAGGAAGTGATTTTCATCCTCAATGTTTATTCATATTCTCACATAGATGGTAGGTTCTTTTCACCCATGGTGTTTTAGGAACTACCCAGATTTTCATCCTCAATGTTTATTCATATTCTTACATAGATGAGAGGTCGTTTTCACCCATGGTGTTTTAGGAACTACCCAACACACTTGTTTCACTATGGAGTTCATGAGAGTTAGTTCTCATCTTAGCTATATTAGTTTTTTTCTTTGAACTAGTTAAAACAGAGAGATACTTTTCATCTTCTAGAGTAGTATTGATGACCTCCTTATAATATCTTAGTTTTATTTTATCCTCTAAATCTTTCTCACACCACATTTCGTTTTTAAACTTAGAAGTAATAATATTTTGCAACGGGATAGTTTCGTGGATCTCCAGATGGTTTAATGAGGCCTTAGTATCTTTATAGGAGCCTTGCTTGAGACTTAGGTGGTTTTAGCTGGAATTTAGAGCTAGCTTAGGAAGTCTATGGTCTCCCATGTTATTGATTTTGTGCTTGTAAATGAGGAGCCTATTCATAGCAACCCTCTCCATAGAGAAAAAACCCACTTTAAAAAGGAGAATAGAGTAGGGTGTATTGCTTTTAAATAATCTTAAACTTTTAACATTAAAAATTTACAATAAGAAAAATTAAACATATATTATATAAAACAAAAATACAATAAGAAAAGTTAGACATATAAAATAAAATAAAAGTTACATATAAAAGAAAAATGATATGTATTATATAAAACAAAGACTATCTATATTATATAAAACAAACAAGTATAAATTATTATTTAGAAAAATAAACATATATATTAAATACAAAAATAACTTTATATATAAATAATTTTAATTTTCAAAAAAAATAAACCTTTATATTAAATACAAGAAAGTATAATTTGAAATAAATTACAAAGTATAAATGATTATTTATCTTTTATAAAAATAAACATCTATGTACTAAATATAAAAATGTACATGAGAAAGAACATGTATACTAAATACAAAAATAATTTTCTATGTATAAATAATTTTAATCTTTTAAAAAGATAAACTTGTATATTAAATACAAGATATTACAATTTTGAAATAAATTATTTAGGTTGACAAAAAATTGATGAAATTGTGCTTAAATATACATTTGTAGCTAGAAAAATAAAATAAATACATTGCACTTGGATTTTGGTTTTAAAGAGATATCTATTTCAAAAATAATTTATTGTACAATTCTCTTAGTCCAAATAAACACAACAATATGAATGAATTATGTATAAATAAGGAACTCTAATCTCTAAGAGAATTCCCTTGAAGCTACTAGAAAATTACAAAAAAATTAGAATTAGGATGGATGAAAAAAATAGAATTAGGTTGGATGAAAAGGGATCCCTTTTTAGTCCTAATTGTCTCACAAAAAAACTTGTCTCCCCTTTTACTTTCATGCTTCCCATTTGAACTTGTCTCCTCTTTTACTTTCATGGTTCCCATTTGAACTTGTCTCCCCTTTTACACTAATGCTTCCGATTTTAACTTGTCTCCCCCTTTTACACTAATGCTTCTGATTTTATTGGCAACTTGCAAAGTGAATTATTTTGTGTAAATTTAAATTCATATTGAAACCCAATAGTTTTGACAACTTGTTTTCAAGATTATGTAACAATTTAAAATTACATTAAAATGCAAATAATTATGACAATAAAACTATTAATTTTAAGAGTTACACATTCTGACATCACATTGAAATAAAAATAACAATGATAATAAATATATTTATTTCAAGAGTGATATAATAGTTGGAAGGTGCCTTAATAAATCCTATTGCATGCCAATTGTTGCTTCTTGAGACCTATTATGTATTCCTATTGTATTTATATACAATGAAAAGTCAACGAAATTCTCACAACTTTAGGTATGAAGAGTGCTTTTAAATGTACTTAAACAAGTGAAATTAGTACAAAAGCTGCTTATAGGTGTCATTAAATGTAATAGTTATGCATAGTCTAAAACTAAAAAACAAAATAGTTATAAAACATTTGAAACTTGTAACAATGTATTATTTATGAAAAGGCTTAAAAAAAATAGAAAATTTATGAAACATTTAAACCTTTCAATAATTTCTTATTTATGTATACTATAAAAGTGCACCAACTATTCCATGCCTTTAAAAGATACCCATATTTAGATGTTAGCAACTATTAATAAAACATTAACTATGTTGCAAATGTAAATTGAAATTTACAAAACATTTTAAAAATAAATTGATATGTAGAAACTCTCTAAAATATTTGCCCTATCCATGACACTTTGAAATATGGGCAAACTAAAGCAAAGATGTTATTCTAGCCTTTAAGTAAGAAACAATCAAAACTATCCAATATCTCCTATTTAACCATTCTATTTGATTTATAATAGTTCATTTTAAACTCTTAATATTTTAAGTTCATGAGAGCATAGTATTCAACATATACAAATATCACTCTGTCCAAAATCCTATCCCTCCTCCTACTCTTTCATGCTCGTGGCCTTGAAGATCCAGCGATTGGAGGAACGAAAAATAATGTGTGACGTTAAATGATGAGATAAACTTAAACTCATCACTGCCATGGTTGCTTTAATCTAATCAATTGATTTTGATGTCGATCTCTAACAACTCCAAAAATTCCATCAATAATTTTTCTTTTTATTACGGAGTGTTTAGATCAATTTAAGACCTAACCTATTTCACATAGCTTTTAAGAATTATTATAAACCGTACATCCCACTATAAACTTAGGACTTAGCCTATAACAAAAAATTATGTAAATTTGATACTTAACAACTCGAATATAATAATTCCATTTGTGATTCATATAACACTATACTAGTATACACGTTTTAAGTCTTATGATAAATTACTTGTTCTCAAATGTTGATGTGGCATGCCTTCCTTGTCTTATGTTAAAATTTTGTGTGCTTATCTTGTTTTACCATAAAGATGGAGTTGTCATGTTTTAATGTTTAAACCCTCCACTTACAAAACCTATTTTGAAATCTAGGGTTACATGGTTATGGGTCTTACTTAGCTAATCTAAGATAATGCATTTATAAATTTGTATTAATTGCAGGTGTCTCCAATGAATGTTTATCCCCCTTGTGTTCCAAGTCATAAGTTGAGCTCATACCACTGCATAATCTAAGTTACAAATGTTAAGCTCACCTCAACTTAAGTATCAACCATAGTCCCACAAGGAAGCATATGGTAAAAACTTATGCACTACGCATTCCATAACACACTAATGAGCCAAACAAAAAGGTGATACTAACATGGCTAAAGGGAAAAAAAATCACTTTAAACTATATCAAGTGGGTAGTGAATTTAAAACCACATGGAGGTAGGTAAAACGATTAACGCACCATGTGAAGGGATCATGTGCCATCGAGTTGGATCAAGGAGTTAAAACCCTAACGAGAAGCAAAAGGGTTTAATATTCTATGATGTTAAAGTGGTGAGGAGAGTCGAGGGCTCTCGGCCTTTGTAGAATTTGTAGGAAAGGTGCACTTGACATGTCATGCTCTCGGACCTTCCAGCATAAAAAACAAAGGATGATGTTGACCTATTACGCTCTCGGGCCTTCGAGCATTAAGAAAAAAGATGCATTTGATAGGTTACATGATTCTTCGAATTCGAGAGTAAGTTTCACCTTCGTGAAGTTCATTTTTAGTTTGTTACAATTTATTTCATAATGTCAAAATTCCAAAGTTTTAACCTCTATCCATTATTTGCTTGACATGAGGTTTCGATGGTTGCTGCTTTGCTTGAAAAGAGTTCGGATCAAGGGTACCTCACACTGAAAGGTTCTCGTAAGACCTATGTGCCTTAGAACCCTATGGTCTTTGATGGTCTATTGCAAAGCTGGAACAAGGTTTCTTTCCTGGTTTGACATCGTTTGGGAGATACAAGGGTTTCTATGATCCCCTTCTATTTGATGGTACATACTCTCTTGTTTTATCTCTACAACATTAATGGTGTAGATATATGATGTTTCCAAAGGCCTTCAGCTACATCATAGGTTAATCAAAGTTAATATTTTTAAATCCCCTTTGTTTACAGACAGTGGCGTCTGAGTGGGAAGTTGTATTTTAGTCGTTTGAAATTCTTATTGTAAAATTTTAGTGAAGTTTAAAGAATTACAGTCTCCACAATTTGCTTAAATCCTTCGAAGCTCTTGGTGCTACTGTGTATATTGTTTATTATTAAGGGAATGAAATTATGTTTATTTTGGTGTGATCGTTGCATCCCTGCTTTTGTTAAAAGGAAAGGACACCATGTTGGTTTTTAAAATATGGTTACAATGTTTTCTTTGTTGATGATATATTTAGGGTGCGAGCATTGTCAAAATACTTCCTACATTTTGTTTTTACAACTAGGTTTTTTTTGCTGTAGTTTTTGTTTATCATATAAATTACTTGGGAATTTAACCCTGCAGGCCTCAAAACCTTGACCTATGTTAAATCCATAAATGGGGAAGTTTGTTTGATAATGTGGTTAGATCGAAGCTATTATTTCGTTAACTGTAAGGGTTTAACCCTAAATCATTTTTTTGTAAATGATAAGCCTTTCCTATGTATGGAATTGATAGTGGGTAATTATTAAAACAATACGCCTTTCGACTGTATGTTATTGATATTGAGTAAATTATTAATATGTATTTTTATTTTGATGGGTCTCAAACCCTCAGCTGAAATCCATAGCGTTTCAATTCTAAATCTGTTGTTTTCTTTGGCACATTATAATTTTTTTTTTAGGGATTCACTATAATTAACTATGACAATCCCTAACTGTAAAAAGAAAAGACACGAAATCTTTGCCAAGAATAATGATGATAGATTTGTTTAACCTCTTTGTTATTTATGTATGAATTTATTAGAGAACTAAATGAATGCTAATAAATTATTATTTAGGAATAATACTAAATATTAGGTGAAGCTACATATAATAAAATGATATTGTTCTCTAGAAAATAATGAAAGATAGGTTGCAATTTTGTAATGTCCCCCAAAATTGAAAAAAAAATTAATAGGCTAGTCAAAACTATCTATGTTGGACATTATTTGAACTTGCGGAATGTGTCGTACTTGGTTTACTAAATACCATAACGTCGTAAGTTTTTATTACATTCTACTTTCATAGTTCTTGATGTAGTTATTTAATGTGTTACTTACATTGTCATGATGTTGATTACTATGTTTTTCTATGGTTATGCATTGATATGTATGTTAGGGATTTGATTACGTACTCATTGGTTCTAAAGTTGATTTCCATCGCATACACAAATTTGACTTAACTTTGTTATTTGGAAAAAGGGGTGGAGTGGCAGGACTAGTTTCCCTTGTAACAAGCTGAGAGGTATTGTTTTCTACTTGTCTCGTCAGGATTACTTAGTTCTTATGAACTAGTGCATTTTTTTCACTTTGTGTGCATGTTAACTTAGCGACGGAATCTGCTTATATAAGTTGAATAGGCTATGTTGTATGTTTTCGTCTCTAGCACTCCATTTTATAAATCTATCCTAGTGGCATAATGCTGGTTGTTTTGATGATATTTATACCAGGTTAGATGGTTTACTAACCTATGTTGCACCGATTATTATTGTTAAATTTACGGAATTTATGATAGGGACTTGGTCACTACTACACTTATTATTTATGTGGCCTATTTACTATGATGTAAAGACTTATGACTTTGTTTATGCCTTAACATAGTTTTAATATATGGTTTTTATAGTTGGTGTAAGAGACTGTAAAACCTTGGGGTAAAGTACTCCATGGAATATTTCATATGCCATGGTCTCATGGCTTAAACCTTATGTACTTCGATGCACAATTTGGGGTTTATGTAAAACACATGGTCTTGGGACAATGGTTATATGGTGGAATGAACTATATGATCATGGTTTTGGATCTCAATATTGGAGGCTAGGGTGGTGAAAAAAATACTCATGGGGAAATGTGGAATTCAATATTAGGGCTTGGCTCAATGTGTTGGTTTGGTCATTCGCAGCCTGGCTGCTTGTGCTCTGCTCTTGTGCGGTGTAATCAGGTGAAACTACAATGGCTTAACAGGTACATTGATAGTATGGTTTAGAAACATTATTGTGTCTGTTCAGATTGTTTACAATGCGTACTCCTCATTGTGGCTTGTCTTGTTTGTATAGGTTGCAGGGTATGAAGGGGTCGTGGTCGTGGGTTTCCCTGTGTTAAGAAGTTATACCCAATACGGGTAAGATATATTTGTACAAGTTAAAAGCTTTCCTCTCTCTCTCGTGGTTGTTGTGACTCAATTTTGAACTCCTTGGGGGTTTGAATGTTTGGTTATGGATTTTAAAGGCCACCTTGTGGAAGAAGGACTATCTATGTAAAGACTGTGAAGCATCATATATGCTATAAGACTTGGGGTTTTTTCTGGGTTTCTAGAGCCTTCGAGATGGAACTAATGTATTCAAGGTTTTTAGTTTAAATGTTGCTTTGCATGGTAAACATGAATGGATATTTCTTGAATCTCTCTGCGCAATGTAAATAACATTAAATTATGTTTAATGGCGGAAACACCATTGCTTGCAATGGTGCAAGGTTGAGTTTAAAACCACCGTGTAACTCTTATTGGTGTTGGTAATGACTGTGTTTATAAATATAAACAACATATGCATATTGTGTTGATTTCATGGTTATAATTCTTATTTATTGGATTCTGTGTAATCGAAATCCTTGTTTGAATTTTTGTATGGAAAATCATTGACAGTGTTGATGGATTTGGGGCCATGCCGTATGTGTCATTGGTGTTCCCACCATTAGAGATGCAATAGTGTATTAACATTTGCATTATCAGTTTGATCAATGAAACTTGTTTTATGGTTGAACCTTTATGTTAAGATGTAACATGTCATGATAGGGGTGTAATCCTTCAGCGGTGTCGTTGCCATTCACATAGCGTTGACAGGGTTAGAGCTTTTCGTATTATGATTTAAATGTGTGGATATGTATAAGGCCGAGGGACATAGTTACAGTGTGTAATTTTATTGGGTCTTTCGAAATCTATGCAGAGATTTGATGGATTTTCAAATTATAGCCTGTGTATAGATATATATAGAGAACGAGGCTTGATAGTGGAATGCTACGGCTTGCGGTAGAAAAATAGATAACAAATCCTACAGGAATTCGTTATGGTGACTTGCGACTAAACAGATCCTATAGGAATTGATCCTGGCTCATTTATGGTGGTGAGGGTTTGTAGATGTATGGATTCGATTTGGGCATAATGCCTATGGAATCAACCCTATGACTTCTGTGTATTTATGTTTTTAATCAATGTTCTATAGGATATTATGGTTGATTTGTTATGTTGGTATTTTTGGTATGGCATGTGATTCTTATAATGTGGTTTGTAAATATTTAAAGGTTTGGTTTATTATGTTTATAGTTCTTTAATGCATACAATTTCGTAGATGTAGCTGGAATAATAAAATGTGGTTTAATTTAAGGTCAATTAGATATTTGTTTAAGATTGGTTCTTGATAGAAATATATACACAGGCCCTTAGAGGTCTTCGATGGGTTTTAATTTAGCTTTAATACTTTGATTTTATGATTATTCTTAAGTATATAATAATATATTTATAGTATTGCTTCATTTAGAATATCATTGTGTTTATAATTGATATAATGTAAATGATTGATTTATTAGGTTATAATTACTATATTAGTTAACTGTATTTTATATAGATGTTTTATTTATAGCGTGACGTGAATTAGTATTTTATTCCTAATTATAGTTCTGTTGGCAATATGGAATATGCGAGTAGAGTTCATAGATAAATAAACATATACGCACCATAAGAATAATTCCTAGGTTTTAGAAAAACAAAGTTTAAACTATAAATAAATGCAGAACTAATTATAGCATAAATACACCATAATTATTCCTTAAACAATAATTAATTTGCATACATAGGGTTATAAATAAAATATAAAACCTTAAATATTTTGACACAAAATACATTTGTAAACATAGGGTTAGAAATATAACATAGCCACTTGCATATTCTAACCAGAAATTATACTAGATAATGGAATATGAAGTCCAGAACCTCATATCTGAAAGGTGATGTTATTCCAATGGCTGAAAACTACACACTCAATCACCCAGCATTAGCAATTCATAGGAAGATATGACCTATGTATAGATGACCGAATCACTTGGGAAATAACACGTTCCACCAAACCATGACCCTGAACCCTTCCTGGTTTTAATCCGGATCCCCCCGAGCTCATTCCAACATGAAAGTAGCTTAGAGCTCCTAAGGTAAGGCTTTCCTAACTATATATCATGTATGGATCGGTTCTCCTTTTTCCTCTTAGGAAAATTTTCTGCAAGAACTCTCTTAAGAATAATGACTCCAAAAACATTGAAGAGATTCCCAAGCCTCTCTTTGGCTTGGGAATTTATAGACAGACTTTTCAGTCAAAGCAACAGTTAAATCAAGAATCATTTGATTTCTTTATTTAACCCTTTTTATTTAATTTAGGTGCTTTTAATATTTTAACTTAGGAAATTTTAACTAGTTCCTAATTGGACTTTTGTAGATATTATAATATTTAATTTCCTTTTAGTAATAATAATAACAGATGGAGCTTTTCCTTCTTTCTTATATTATTAATATCATTACTATGCTTACTCTTTATACATACCATGTATAAAATATAAAATAATATATATTATTTGTTAACATTTGTCTTTGGGTATCATGTGTTATACTCCCTAAACTTATGACACTTTCTTCATTAAGGTCATTAGGTAGGTGGTTTGGTCTACTAGGCTAGGAAACTCTAAACATCCTTGCATGTTGGATTCCCTCGTATAACATGGTAGTTCTTTAGTACTTGATGAGATATATACATTCAAAATTGCATTTAATCACTTATAAATAAGTCAAATGAGATCAATATTTTTCTTGAGTCCTTTTCACTCAACATAATTAATTCTTTTTAGTAACTCGTAGCGCTTATCTAGATCCCATACTCAACGCTAAAAACAAGGAGTTACAAACTTAGTGCAATTACAGAGCTCCTCGCTCAACACTAATGTTAGGATGTACTTGTAGGATACACCTAGGGATACAATGGCTAAGGATCCGATGTTCCAGAGCTTATCCTCAATATCAACATGGAAGGCTCCACAACTTATGCCCAATAGTTCCAATTTATCTTTTCACGTGTTCCAAAGCTTCATGCTCAACACAAATGTCTCAAGACTCATGTGCTCCAGTGTAATGTCCCCAAAAATTGAAAAAAAAATTATTAGGCTAGTAAAAACTACCTAAACGGACCATTATTTAACTTGCGTAATATAACATACACTAATCGTACCATTGTTTGGTCATAAGTTGTTCTTACATTCTATCATCTTACTTTTGGTTATGGTTATTACTGTGTTTTAATTAATATGTCGTAATGTTGATTACTACATCGTTCTTATAGTTATACATTGTTGTTTTTGTGTCGTTACTTGAATTCATACTTTGTTCATTTTTGCATATGTTTACTAGTTATATTACGAAGTCCTAACTTAACTTTGTTTTTGGAAACAAAGTGGGTAGAGTGGCAGGACTTGTTCTACCATGATTGTCTGAGAGGTAAATTGTCTACTCATCTAGCAGGCTTACTTAGTTATGTTTGACCTAAGGCACCTCTCTCATTTCGTATGCATATTATACTCAATGATAGATTCTTGTTAAAGTGTACCGAATGTTTTGATCATTATCACGCCTACTGGTTGATAATACGACCCCTTATAGACTCAGTTTGTTAGAAAGGTAATTTATATTTCATTAAATATCTACCATAGACAAATTATCTATGTGATACTTATCGTTCATTATATTTATATTTCATGTTAACTTTACTATAACTATTAACATATCTTCTATTTTTATTGGCAGGTTAAAATCTTGGTTAAATATCAAACTTGGATTTTATTCATACCAATACTACCATGGAATCTTTCATATGCCATGGTTCTAAGCTTAATGCTTAGGAAAATGGGAGAGCAAAGGTTTAAGGCTTAACCTATGGTCTAAATGATACCTAACACATGCTATACTTTGTACATTGTGAATTGACTTTGGGTTAGCGTATATAGTGAATGGACTAAAAATTATACTATACCTTGAATTAGCATTGGGTATTGAGTTATAACATATGGTTGAAACTTATGTCATGGGGTTTAAGGCCCTGCATAGAAATGGAGACCATGCTAATATAATGCTTGTAAACTATGGAGATGTGTGTTTTGGGTTGAGAATGGACACAAGGATGGTGCCATTAATGTGTCTCATCCATCCATTAATGTGTCTCATCCATTAATGGCAGCCCAATCTTAGGTCTTGGCTCCACGAATGACTTGGTCATTTCGCTTGGCTCGTTGATGGTTTGGTCTTGGCACTGCGCAGTGGATGGAGGTGACACCCTGGTTAATCAAGGTATGCTTCGTTTGTTTCATGGCAGTGTTTGATGTTCATTTTTGTTTCTCATTAGTTTCATACTTCTCACCATTCGTTGTTTTGGTTGTGGTTACAGGTGGCAGGGTTTGCGTGGAGAATCATGGTTCAGAGCTTTACAATTGGTTCTTGGGTGATGCCATAGGTGCATAGTAATCCTGTTAAACACCCTGCGCTTGTCACCTCTCGGAATTTCGGGTAGGACTAGGTTATCACGTTGTTGTTTGGGTTTTACTATGGGATTTTGATTCACCTTCGGGCTTGTCTATGCATGGTTTGGGTTTATAAAAAGATGAAGGTGATGTTAGCAGCGAATGGAAAAACTTGGGAATTTTATCAGACTCTATGTTTTATTTATGTAAATCATGTTTTGATTTGGGGTTTTTAAGCATGGGTAGCACCATTGCTTGTAATGGTTTCATAGCCCTTGGCAGGACTATGAGAATTTCAATTGGATACTTTAATGGTTCTCTGTAAATAAATCTATCCTACATTTTTGGCATTGCATTGTTATTGTTAAAGCTTGGATTTATGTGGAGATTCACCTCCGTGGATGGTCTATGTATAATTTTTGATGTTTATATTGTAGCTGTAATACTTGACAGTGAATGGGTTGAGGTCATGCCGTGTATGGCATGCACACTCCCTATGGTTGCTGCATTAGCTTGGATGGTTGCAATTCTTCAATGTTTCATTTTATTATTATGAAATGTGGAATATAATAGTTCATGGGTGTAAACCATGAATCGATATCGTGCTGTATATTGATTTTGTTAAAAGGGAATGAGATTACATGATTGATTTAGGGGACTGTGTATTTAATTTATGTGGCTGAGGCCACACTTACAGCGTGAGTGAAGACACGAGGTCTCACGACCTTGCTATAGCGAATGCATTTTCTCAATATAGCCCGCATATACTCTGGGTATAGTGTGGCGTTGATTAATGTACAAAGACTCCAAAGGTTTCAAATCTTGGTCGTTGTGGATGCAATGAGTTGTATTTTACGGTAGTTGCAAATTGGGGTTTAGGTGCCCACGGGATTCGATTCCTGCCCTCTCTTCTAAATTTACTTGGAATTTGTAAAATATTATGATGTGGTTTAAAAATTTAGCTTCTTTCTATTTAATGTTTACTGTAGATTTTAGTATAAAGGGCATCGTGGTTATGTAAGCGAATAGCAAGATAGTATATAGGATTCGTTCTTGCAACCTTAATGTAATCAATGAGTTCTGTATTTAACGATTATGATATTATTTTTGGTTAATTATTATACTATGGCTGTGAGCGATATTAAATGGGACTATTGTATTTATGCATACGATTTTGATTATGTAGATTTATAATATTAGGACTGTGGATTTCAACTGGGAAATGGAACTTGATTTTAGACCAATTAATGGTCACGATGATTACACTGCTTATTTTCTTTTGATGAGGTTCTTTTTAATGGAAATGATTTAGTAATTCGCACGTATTTGTTTATGCAGACCTCAAAAGGTCTTTACTAGGTTTTATCTTGGATTTAATCTAGAATGTTTATAAATTGTGTTTTAGATTTAATTATAGTATTGATAGATTAGAGTTGTGTTGAGGCCCGGAAAATCGCAGGAGGCAACAGTAAGGGATTCTCCCCAATCAAAGTTCCCAACTATCCCGTTGACTATTTGGAATAGGGAATCCGTCCGGTTTGCGGTCCGGCTACTGTAGGTCAAGGAACAAAACTAAGGATTTACCGGTTGCGGCCCGGCCCACCGAGTTTTTTCATTTTGACTTAAAGAAATGATATGCAAGTGCTTAACTAAATGCAAAGTGATCAAGCTGCAGGGAGCGGCCACAAAGTGGTGCGCAGGTTCTTACCTCTCGTCTTGTGCTCGTGAGCAACCAAACCAGATACAAAAGAAATAAGCTAACTATCTACACTATCCCTAGGGAGCACGGTTATTATTTTGGGTGAGCAATACATTTTCACATACACAAAGAAGAATCACAGGTAGCTGATACTTCTTCTAAAGCACATGAACACTTACAGATATTCAAATAACCAGATAGCCGATCATTTTATAACAACATCCATTACTCACAACGAAAATAATCCAGAAATTATTGAAGAACATTTAATAAGAACATAGGTTCAGAATATCAAATACTCTTACAGTAAATGAAACACTGCTGAAAATGAAATAGTTCCTCTTCAGCGTTATTCATTGAGTTTGCGTTGATATATTTCGCTTTTTACTCTCTCCAACAGGCAAAAATTGCAGTTCCTATGCAAAACGAAGTAGTTCATCTTACAAGTAAACAAATACAAAGTTTTCTAGGGAAAAATCCCTTTCTCAGTCCTTCTTCTAAATATTTAAACTAGAACTGCTGCCCCTTGGGCTGCCTTCCAGCGTGTCCCCTTTCGGCATCCTCAACGCTTCAGCTTCATCTCCGGGCCGCTGCGTTTTCCCAATCATTTTCTGTGAGCATTTATCTTCTGACCAGTAACTGATGAATCCACCTTGTAGGTGTCTCTATCATTCGCTCGTTTTGTCTTTTTCTTGGCTCCAGATCACTTTGTCGACCAATGGGATTCCTCCTGCAAACAATATTGGTGCATTATTCATTAAACTGAAAACTTAAACATTTAAACTTTCCCACAAGAATGATAGATCCACAAGAAGCCGACCCGGTTTGTCCAGGAGAGTACTTGCTTAAGCTTGAGGCGGCAAAATTGTAAATCGACGGTCGGCTAACTTATGCATTGGACGGGACAGGATTTCAGGGGCCGCAACGGCGCGGGAGCGTAAGGACTGGGTGCTTGAGAGCGTGGGAAAAAAAAGGAGGAGATCGGACGTCGAGAGGAAAAATGTTTCGGGAACCAGGAAGGGTGCCTCATCCGCAACGACGGACGGAACAATGGTCGGAGGCAGGCGACGAGGTGAAAATAATAAGTTCAGGCGGGGGAAGACAGGGTCGGACACCGGATGATACTTGAAATGGAGCCCAACTACCTCCTCCCAGCCGCAACGGTGAGTGAGTAGAAAATTTTGAGCAAGCGATCACAGGCTTAAAATTGAATCGGGCATCGGGGGGAACTGGAGTTTGGACGAAAGAACGATCGGTGAGCCGCAATGGCGGATGAGCTAGAACTTCACAGCTTCCGATCCAATAGCAAAGAAGGCCTGATCATAAATAAAAAATCAACGATGAAAACAGCATTAAGGATTACCGCAGCCAAAAATCATTTTTCTTCATGAAGGCAAGATCTTACCTTTCTTCAGGCGGTAATCCAAACATGGCCGACTCAAACCGAAATCAAACATGGCACACAAATCAGCAGGCATCCAACTTCAAGGTTAAACGAAAGAAAGATAAGCCCGAGGGGTTCAAGCATTTCACATTCAAACCAAGTAAAAGATGAGGAGGGGCCCCAGAGTTTAAGTAAAATAAATTCAGGGAGAACCTGTTGCGGTAGCAACAACTGGCAATTACCTGGGGAACCTGGATCTCTGAGTGATTATTGTCTTTGAGTAGCAGACTGTTCTGCAACAAATGCACCCATCGAATTCTTCCAGCTATCTAGATTTCTCATATCACTGAAGTATGTATCTTAATCATTGATGCCAGTCCTTTGGGGAAAGGAAATCCGAGACTCTCAAGCCCAAATAACTATGCCGAGGCTAGAGTATGAGTTTCATTATTACCTCTGTTTTCAGGCGGCTAGCAGCGTGGACACCACAGGGCTGCAGCATATAGCAAACAACAGTATTCCCTTGTTCCTCATTTCCATGCTATTTTAACACTTTTGTGCCTTTGGACTTTTGTTGTTTTCATCTGAGTCCTTCTGTGCGCCTTTCTTACTGAATTTTAATTCAGGATCCTCTATCCCATAGTGCCCTTTTGTGTGAGTGGTGTACTTTAAGTCCCAGCTCACAGATGGAGAGGATCTTTTGGCAATTTAGTGTCTATGCTTTAGCACTTGCTTTGATTTATGGTACTTTTCTAGAAGTCTGACTCTTTAGCTGCCCTTTTGGCATTTGTTTCTTGGAATGGGATCATTTATATTTAATACGCTGTTCACCTTGATTCCTCCCATGGGTCTTTTACTGTCGCTCCTTAGAACATTTTAAATGTGACGTGGATGGAGCCCCGACATAGTAGTCCAGACTCTCTGAATCCGGTTTAATTCATAGGGGTTAAGCAGGACTTCAACGCACACCATATTTAATTCGAGAAAACCGTTAGGCTGGAAGAATTCTTTAAGCAATACACAGGCTGATACTCAACATATTTTCTATTCCCAAAAGACCTTAGTATCCTCCAGGCAACCACAAGTTCGTTCCCTTATTGAAAATCAAAACTTAAAATTAAAACAAATGAAAGCATGAATCGAAAACAATCACACAACTTATTTATGTACAAGGCAGAACAAAACAAAAACTAAGAAAAGTAGGGCTTGAGAACCAAACCATTAACTGGCAAGTTCTCCTCCCATCCTTGTAAATCTTGCAGCTTATAAGTGGCGGGGCCAAGTTTGGCTACGATCTGAAAGGGGCCTACCCATAACTGCTGGAATTTGGAATGCTTTCCCTTTTCATCATGGGGGTGGTCCCACTTGAGGACCAATTCTCCTACTTCAAAGTCCTTCTTCCCAGCTTTATGTTTGTCAAACCATTTTTTGACTACCTCCTGCTATTGTCTGAAGCGTTCTCTAGTTTTGGATCTGGCTTCTTCTGCTTTTAGGAGATTATATATTCTTATTTGCAGAACCTCATCATCTGACCCCCTAGACTCTTGAGCTAGTATGCAAGACGGTAGCAGAATATTGGGAGGCAGGATGGCTTCCTTTCCATACATAAGGGTATAAGGTGACGCTCCCAAGGCAGACTTGGGAGTGACTCTGTCAGCCCACAGGGTGTTGGGTAAGGCTGAGTGCCAACTTCGCTGGTTTTCTATGACAGTTTTCTTCAGAATTCTAATGAGGTTTTTATTGGAGGATTCCGCCAGGCCATTCCCTTGAGGGTAGTAGTTAGCAGAGTAATGCAATTTTATTCCCTTTTCATGAGAAAATGCAGTCAATTTAATTGATGAAAAGTATTTAGCATTATCAAAAAATACGGAAATTGGAACTCCAAACCTGGTCATGATATGATCTTGTAAGAAGCTGATGACTTCGTCCTCGTTTATCTTGCGCAATGGGATAGCCTCGACCCAGCGAGTGAAATAATCAGTTGCAGTTAGAATATACTTGTGCAGCAGAGAAGAATTTGGCTTTATTTCTCCAATGGCATCTATTCCCCATTGTTTGAAAGGCTCTACGATCATTACTGGCTTTAGGGGTGCTACTGCTCTAGGTTGTCTCCCACCACATATTTGGCAAGTATCACATTTTTTTACGTGTGCGTGTGCATCCCTAAAGAGTGTTGGCCAGTAGTAACCGGCTCTGAGAACCTTGTGGGCTGTAGTGTCCCCTGAATAATATCCCCTAGTCGGGCCATCGTGCAACTCAGACATCACCTTCTCAGCATCTTCTTTCTCCAAGCATCTCAGGAGGACTCCATCATAGTTTTTTCTGAACAACACACCCTCTACGATTTGGTAGGAAGCTGATTTCAAATGCAACGCTCTCCTTTGTTTGGAACTCCAATGTTCTGGCAATAGCCCTGACTGCAAGTAATGTACCAGGTCTCTGTACCAAGACTCAGGAGCGGTGAACAAAGGACATACATCCATCACCTGCAATTCGGCTTCTTCTCCCCATGCTTGTTCTTCGTTGTTTCTGCTCCCAGTCATCGGTTTGCATAAAACTTGACCTCTTACTAAAGTAGCTGGCTTAAATTCAAGATCGTATTCTTGGAGAGCTGTTACCCAGTTGCCCCTTCTTTCTCCTAATTCTTTTTGAATGAGAAGGGATCTTACTGCCGGGTAAGGAACTATTACCTTGGTCCGATTTTTTAATATATAAGGCCTGAATTGTTTTACTGCCTTAAATACTGCGTATGCTTGCTTATCGATGGCTGGGTAGTTTAATTCAGCCCCTTGTAGCCCAGTGCTCATAAAAGAAATCAGGAATTCATCACCCCCATCTTCCTTTTGCGTAAGTACGGCTGCCAATGAATCATCGGACGCAAAAGTGTACATGATAAAGTCCTTATCAAAGTCTGGACTTTTCAGAGAAGGCGCATGTGCAATAGCAGTCTTGAGCATTTTTCTTGACCATCTGTTGTAATGGTTTAACAGTCTGGGCAAAATCAAGCACAAATCTACGTACGAAGTTTATTGTCCCCATGAAGGATTCCATTCCTTTTTTATTATGGGGCATGGGAATTTGTTCAATGGCTTTAATTCTTTTTGGGTCTATGGATATGCCTCTTTTTGACACTATATGTCCCAGTAACTTGCCTTCTGTGACCGCAAATACACACTTCTTAGGATTTAGGGAAATGCCATACTTCCGACAGCGCTCGAAAATTTGCTTTAGGTGGAACGTGTGCTCCCCTCTTTTCTTTGAAAATATTGTTATTTCATCAAGGTAGACCACCACACTTCGCCCAATCAGTCCTCGGAAAGCTATGTCCATAGCTCTCTGAAATGTCGTGCCAGCATTAATTAGGCCAAAGGGCATTCTTCTATATGCAAAAGTCCCCCATTTAGTTTTGAATGTTGTTTTCAATCTATCTTCCTCAGCTACTAACACTTGGTTGTAGCCAGAGAATCCATCTAACAATGAAAACAATTCAGATCCAGCAACCATCTGTAGAATTTGCTCCATGGGAGGCATCGGATAATTGTCTTTGTCTGATGCGCGGTTTAAGTTTATGAAGTCCACGCACAGTCTGATTTCTCCTGACTTTTTTCTTACCGGCACCAAATTTGAAACCCATTCTAAATGCCAGACTTTAAAAATTATCCTAGCATCTAACAATTTCTTCACTTCGCTCTGGATTAGTGGTTCCAGCTTTGGGTGCATCTTCCTCAGCGCCTGCTGATATGGCTTGACGCCTGCTTTAATAGGAATGATATGTATGATGATATTAGTGTCATAGGTTTTTAAATCTGCATACGTCCACGCAAAAACATCTTTGTACTGCTTAAACAAACTGAGGAAATTGTCTCTTTCCGCTGGTGAACAGCACTTGCCGAGGTTCATGAACTTAGGCTCTGCTTCAGTCCCTAAGTTTATCAGCTCGAACTACAGAGTTGAGCTATGTGTCTTCACATTAGCGGGTCTTCTAAATTTTTCGTTCAAGTCAAACATCTTCTCTAATGTTCTGACCCCTTTGGGAATGAAATTTTCGTATTTCATTTCGGCCTAATGTTCCTCATCATCAATGATGGCTCCTTTAAAGGTCTCATCATTTGTCAAACACTTGATTATTTGCTGATCATCATCAAATACTCACAAGTTGGTGATCATGTCGGGTACTGATGGCCTGAAAAGCAGTTCAATAGAACATTTGTTATTAGTGGGAACCAACCTGGCTACTGATGTAGCTAGAAGATCAGTGGCTGCATTTTTTATTCTTGGAATTGATATATTGTTAAACGCATGGAAACATTTAAGCAATTCTTATACCTCATTTTGATAAGCTTTCAAATGAGAGGAAACACAGTGTATTTGATTTCTTATTTGCTTTACCACTATTTCTGAGTCTCCAAAAACTTTTAAATTACTAACCTGTAGCTCAATTGCTTTCTTGAGTCCCTACAGTAGTGCTTCATATTCAGCTGTATTGTTAGTACAATCAAAATCTAACCTACAGGACAAGAAGTATTTATTTTTTTGTGGATCAATGAGGACGCAGCCGGCCCCTGACCCTTCTAATGTTTTCGAGCCGTCAAAATATAAAGTCAAGAAAACATTATCTACCGAAAATGAATCTATTCCTACAACTAAATCTACTATTTTACAGTCAAGCTCATCAGCCCGAGAAAAACGAAGGAGATCAGGATGGGTGTCAGGTGTGTTGCTAGCCTCTTCCGCTTGATAATTCCCTGGCTCTAGTTCAAGAAAGTAGTTTCCGAATACATATTCGACCGGTACATTATTCCCATCCAATTGAGTGACATTGTACTTCATATGAGGTTCTCTCAAAACCTTGATCTGATTAGGACTCCCTTTGTACGGCAACCAAAGATGTGACCAATCTGTGGCGAAATACCCATTTAATTTGGCCGACCAATCTTTGCTCAGGACCAGGCCGTAAGCATCTGGGATGTCAACCACTACAATGTTAATAACTTGGCACACTCTATCATCAGACGCCAGGCGGATTAGAACGTCTTCCATCTCTCCAACTACCTTGACGTCAGTCCTATCCAACTGCACCACCCTCCACATCGTTGGCTTCGGTTGCCCATTGATTTTCTTACATACTGATATGGGCATGACATTAATTGACGCCCCTGAGTCCGCTAGACAATTGTGCACGTTATGATTAAAAATTTCAAAAGTCAAGAGGAAAGGTGGATTCTTAGTTTTAGACTTACCTCCGATGCTAGCCTCCCCAATTTCTTCTTCCTCCCGAGGCTGATTGTCAGTGGGAAGCTTCTCTTCTGATGTTTCCAGTGCTTTCAACAATCTTTCTTTCTGCTGAGGTACTTTGCACATTTCAAACAGCGGGACATTTGCCTTTATCTTGTTTAGATCTTCGACAATGTCATATTCGATTGGTTGTCTAGTGGACTGATGTTTATCAACACTCACATTCTCTTCGTTTGGATTAGGTGGTGTTCTGTTTTGCTTCGGATCCTGGCTGGTAATGGTAAACTCCGGAGTCTGATCAGCCAATGATTTGTCCTGAAATTTCTTTTTGATATTTCTTTGCAGCCTTCGAATCTTTGGGAGTAGAAGACTATCATCACTAACCGCCCCTTTGCTCCTAGTTGTCACGTTAGCCTCCCTGATACCTTTGCGTCCTTGTGTATTTTTTTCCTCTACATCAAGTAGGGAGACAGAATTCCATAACGCCATGGTCTCCTCCTCCTGGCCCTTTGTAGAAGTGGAAGCAGCATTTTCGTTCTTTTCATCTTCATCTTCCTCCGTTAACCTCGAATCCAACATCTGATTCATGACCAATGTCATTGAATTTATCCATTGCAGACAGTTCCTTTCGGAATGAGGCTGTTGATGAAAAGTACAGAAATTTTCCATCCCTATCTCTGTCAAGTTCATGGATGCAGTTTTCTGAGGAGGAGGTTGGGTCTGATTGCTATCCTCCTTTTTCTTATAATATGGCCTAAAAAACTTTTGTGCTTCTTTTTCCTTTTCTAAGTCTATGATCTTGTTGGACAACTTTTGCATCATTTTGGCCATACCTTCATAATATGGTGCTTTCTCCTCTTTGGGCTTAGTAAACAGCAAGGTTTTCCTTTTCTCCCCCGCCTGCTCAGGATAATCTTCAATTCTCTCCCTTTCTGCTTCCACTACTTCTGCCTCTTCATAAGTCTCCGTCAAAGTAGGCTTGGCCCTACCCTTTGCAAACATGGCTATATCAGGACCCAAAGCTGAAGTATAGTATTCAATTAGTACCTTGTTTGAAGGCTTATCTGTTTCAGAAAATTTTTTTAGATATGCTGCGAACCTTTGTGTGAAGCTGTGCACTTTTTTCCTTTTTTCATTCTTCAAAGCACATAGACCTTTCATAAGGGTGGCGTGAGTCTTTTGGACTGCATACTTACTTCTGAACATTCTTTCAAAGGTATCCCAGTCCAGGATAGAATTCGCGGGCAATCCAAAATACCAAGAGGCTGCAGCTCCTTTGAGGGTATGTGGGAACAACCTACAAACCACATCTTCATGCTCCCCTTCCTTTAGTCCTTCTATAGCCAAATAAAAACTCTGTAAGTGGTCATTTACTAATATCTTCTCATTTGGATCGAACTTAGGTAATAACTTTTCGAAGGCTTGAGGTAGGTCATGCAAAGGCGGGGTCAGATTTAGAGGTGATCTGGCTTTCCATGCAGGTGGTGGAGGATTAGGTGGGGGTTGGTTGGCGTTAACGTCGGCCATGATTTGGGGTGGAGAATGCGGGGGTGAACCAACAAGGGTGTGAACAGGAGAACTATAAGGAGTGTCTGGGCCTACTTGGTTCAAAGGCAATTCAACCTCCTGTATGGCAGTTTCCACGAGTTCTTCCCAGTCTCCAACCAACACTGAATCTTCAATTAGAGGACAGTCTTTCTTCTTTTACTCTCTTATCAGAAATTCGTGGATAATAGGCAAACCTCTAATCTTCTTTACATAAGCACGGGTATGTCTTCTTAAATCATTTACAATTTATTTGCGAACAAGATATAGATGTTCTCTGTTTTCTTCTACTGGAATCGGATTACGCGGTCCACTACTTTCAGAACTGTAACCAGCAGAATAATCTCTATAAAACGGGTTTCCTCGGCCATCCATGCACTGGCGGCCCTCCCTCTAGCGCCAAAAACTGTTGAGGCCCGAAAAATCGCAGGCGACAATAGTAAGGGATTCTCCCCAATCAACGTTCCCAACTAGCCCATTGACTGTTTGGAATAGGGAATCCGTCCGGTTTGCGGTCCGGCTACCATAGGTCAAGGAACAAAACTAAGGCTTTACCGGTTGCGGCCCGGCCCACCGAGTTTTTGCATTTTGACTTAAATAAATGACATGCAAGTGCCTAACTAAATGCAGAGTGATCAAGCTGCAGGGAGCGACCACAAAGTGGTGCGTAGGTTCTTACCTCTCGTCTTGTGCTCGCGAGCAACCAAACCAGATACAAAAGAAATAAGCTAACTATCTACACTATCCCTAGGGAGCACGGTTATTATTTTGGGTGAGCAATACATTTTCACATACACAAAGAAGAATCACAGGTAGATGATACTTCTTCTAAAGCACATGAACACTTATACATTATTCAAATAACCAGATAGCCGATCATTTTATAACAACATCCATTACTCACAACGAAAAATATCCAGAAATTACTGAAGAACATTTAATAAGAACATAGGTTCGGAATATCAAATACTCTTACAGTAAATGAAACACTGCTGAAAACGAAATAGTTCCTCTTCAGCGTTATTCATTGATTTTGCATTGATATATTTCGCTTTTTACTCTCTCCGACAGGAAAAAATTGCAGTTCCTATGCAAAATGAAGTAGTTCATCTTACAAGTAAACAAATACAAAGTTTTCCAGGGAAAAAGCACTTTCTCAGTCCTTCTTCTAAATATTTAAACTAGAACTGCTGCCCCTTGGGCTACCTTCCAGCGTGTCCCCTTCCAGCATCCTCAATGCTTCAGCTTCATCTCCTGGCCGCTGCGTTTTCCCAATCATTTTGTGTGAGCGTTTATCTTCTGACCAGTAACTGATGAATCCACCTTGTAGGTGTCTCTATCATTCACTCGTTTTGTCTTTTTCTTGGCTCTAGATCACTTTGTCGACCAATGGGATTCCTCCTGCAAACAAAATTGGTGCATTATTCATTGAACTGAAAACTTAAACATTTAAACTTTCCCACCAGAATGATAGAGCCATAAGAAGCCGGCCTGGTTTGTCCGGGCGAGTACTTGCTTAAGCTTGAGGCGGAAAAATTGTAAATCGACGGTCGGCCAGCTTATGCATTGGACGGGACAAGATTTTAGGGGCCGCAACGGCGGAGGAGCATAAGGACCGGATGCTTGAGAGCATGGGTGAAAAAAGGAGGAGATCGGACGTCGGGAGGAAAAATGTTTTGGGAACCAGGAAGGGTGCCTCATCCGCAACAGCGGATGGAACAATGGTCGGAGGTAGGCGACGAGGTGAAAAGAATAAGTTCGGGTGGGGGAAGACAGGTTCGGACGCCGGATGATACTTGAAACGGAGGCCAACTACCTCCTCCTGGCCGCAACGGCGGGTGAGTAGAAACTTTTGAGCAAGCGATCGTAGGCTTAAAATTGAATCGGGCATCGGGGGAAACTGGACTTCAGACGAAATAACGATCGGGGAGCCGCAACGGCGGATGAGCTAGAACTTCACAGCTTCCGATACAACAGCAAAGAAGGCCCGATCATAAAGAAAAAATCAACGATGAAAACAGCATTAAGGATTACCGTAGCCAAAAATCATTTTTCTTCACGAAGGCAAGATCTTACCTTTCTTCAGGTGGTAAGCCAAACACGCCCAACTCAAACCAAAATCAAACATGGCACACAAATTAGCAGGCATCCAACTTCAAGGTTAAACGAAAGAAAGATAAGCCTGAGGGGTTCAAGCATTTCACAGTCAAACCAAGTAAAAGATGAGGAGGGGCCCCAGAGTTTAAGTAAAATAATTTCGGGGAGAACCTGTTGCGGTAGCAACAAGTTGTAAACTTATACTTCTATATATATTAATAATCTTACTTCTACACTAGTCTATTTAAATCTAAAACATGCCTCTACTGACAAACGAAATATGTGAGTAGAGTTATAAAGGCCAGAATAATAGAGATGTAATAGATTTGAAATAAAACCTAGTTTGTACTTAACCGAGTTTCAACAGTAAAAATAATATAGGAATTAAAAATAGGGTGCATAACCCTTGATAAACATTTATAAATGAATTAAAATTGTAGAAGTAAACTGATGAATAAACCCTGGATAAATATGGTATTGAAAATAACTTACAACCTAGGGTTATAATTTAAAAATGCAAACCCTAGAATATTTTAAACAGAGAAACAAATACATAGGGTTAGGAAATCCAATGTAATCATTTTCCTGACATAGCTAGCATATATTCTAGAAAAATGGAATATGCAGTATAGGGATTCCTACATGTAACTTGAAGCTCTGATTATGGCTTAACTTGCACACTCAAATAACCAACATTAACAAATCATAGGTAGATCTGACCTCTCTATTAGATGATCAAATCACTTGGGAACTACCACGTTTCACCCAACCATGACCCAAAACCGTTCCTGGTTTAAATCCAGATCCCCCCGATCTAGACTCCAACATGCAAGTAGCTTCAAGCTCCTAAGGTAGGGTTTCCTATATGGGATATCAGGTCTCGATCATTTCTCCTTTTTTCCCTCCAAGAAAATGTTCTCCAAGAATTTACTTGAGAGAAAAATAGGGAGAAAATGACTCCTCCCAATGATAGATTAGAACCCCAAGCCTTTGCTTGGCTTGAGACTTTATAGCCAATTTTTTTACTAAAAGTGATAGTTAAATCAAGAAACCTTGGTTTCTTGATTTAACCCTTTTTAATTAATTTGGGTAATTTTTAATACTTTATCTTAGGAACTTTCAACTATTTCCTAATTAGACTTTTGTAGGTATTGGACTATTTATTATCTTTAAATAATAAATAATAATGGATTTATCCTTTCTTTCTTTCTTTCATTGTTAAGATTATTACTATGTTTATTCTTTATACATACCATGTATAAAATACATAATAATATAACATTTGTTAACACTATCTTTGGGAACCATATACCATGATCCCTAGACTTAATGACACTTCTTCATTAAGGTCAAGTAGGTAGATGGTTAGGTCTAATAGGCTAGCAAACTCTAAACATCCTTGCATGTTGGATTCCCTCGGATAATGTGGTAGTTCTTCAGTACTTGATGAGATTATAGAAATTCAAAATTTCATTTAATTAATTATAAATAAGTCTCATGAGATAAATATTTTTCTCGAGTCATTTTCACTCGAAAGTTATTAAATTATTTTTAGTAACCCCTAGCACTTATCGGAGCCCATACCCAATGCTTAAACGAGTTACAATTTAGTGCAACTCTAGATCTCTTCACTCAACACTAATTCTAGGATGTACTTGTACGATACACCTAGGGATACAATGGCCAAGGATCCGATGCTCCAGAGCTTATGCTCAACGTCAACATGGAAGGCTCCAAGGCATATGCCCAACACTTCCAAATATGATCTTATCTTTTCATGTGTTTTAGAGCTTCTTGATCAACACAAATGTAAGTACTCATGTGCTCCATAGCTCCTCACTCAACACAAAACATTAATTACCCATGTGCTCTAGAGCTCCTCACTCAACACAAAAAATCTCATCAATCATATGCTTCAAGGTCAATTCCCAACAAAAACAATCATATCTACATATCATCAACAATTGGCTTACGCCCAATATACAAAACAAGTCATCATGTTCATATGCAGTGGGGTATTCGACTCGAGATATAAAAATAAAATATCAAGACAACATCATAATTAATAGGCTCATGCCTATAAGTGTTAGGTCCAAAATTTGGGATATTATATCCCTCCCCGCTTAGAACAACACCGTCCCTAGTGTTCTAAGGACTCGAAATGACATCATGAAACAAGGATGGGTAAGCCATTCTCATGGTGGCTTCATTCTCCCAAGTAGCCTCATCAGCCTCAAAGTGCTTGCATTGCAAATTCAACTGGACTATGGTGTGCTTCCAAAGCTGTACCTCTCTCTTATCTAGTATATGAATAGGCTCAATGAAAAACTCCCCTTCAGGTTCCACCTATAATAGGGACCAATCAATTACATGTTTAGTATCATAAAAATATCTCTTTAACAAAGATGCATCGAAAACATTATGGACTATTACATGTGTGGGTAACGCTAGCTCATATGCCACTGGCCCTTTCTTGGACAGCATTTCAAAAGCTCCATAAAATCTAGGAGCTAACTTACCACACCTACCCAAGCTCAATGAGATTCATTTTGCTTTTACTTTCAAGGAGAGATGATCACCTATTTGAAAGTATTTATCTTTTCTTTTTCGATCTGTGTAACTTTTCTGGCGGTCTTGTGCTTCTTTAAGGTTCACCTGGACCTTGGTAACCAACTGTTCCAAGTCCATCAATAAATCAGGCCCTAACATGAGCCGATCCATCTAGCTATCCTAGGTAACCAGTGTTCTACATTTCCATCCATAGAGTACCTCAAAGGGACTCATCTCGGCAGAAGTCTGATAACCATTTTTATACAAAAACTCTGCGATATGTGGATAATCCTCCCACTTCCTGGGGTTTTTCATGACATACATTCTAAGCATGTCCTCAAGAATCTAGTTTACTTGTTCTATCTGCTCGTCTATCTGCAGGTGATATGTAGTGGTAAAGTTGAACTGCGTCTCCAATCCGGAGAATAAATATCTCCAAAATTTTCCTGTAAACTTAACATCTAGATCTGAGATGATTTCCTTGGGTATCCTGTGCAATCTAAATATTTCCTTCAAGAAGATATCAACAATGTTCACTACCTTGTACGTCGATTTCATAGGAATGAAGTGTACTGCTTTCGAAAACCTGACGATGACTAAAAAATAGAATCATTCTGCTTCTTACTTTTTTTTAAACTAGTGATGAAATCCATACTAATGACCTCCCATTTCCATTCCAGAATGGGTAACAACTACAGCAATCCCAAAGTATGTTGATGCTCAGCTTTGACTAGCTGACATTCCTAATAAACATCGCAATGTCCAACTTTAACTTAGGACAGAAAAAGTGTCTCTTGATGGCGGATATCATCTTTTGATATCCCGGGTGCCCTAAGTAGGGTTCCTGATGAGATTTTGTGAGGATGTTGGACAAAATGTCCCCTCCTTCTGGAACATACAATCGATCCTTGGACCATAGTAGTCTGGATTCATATACCTTCTATTGTTTTTGTTGTTTA
Source organism: Pseudotsuga menziesii (assembly GCA_001517045.1). NCBI lineage: Eukaryota > Viridiplantae > Streptophyta > Pinopsida > Pinales > Pinaceae > Pseudotsuga > Pseudotsuga menziesii. The sequence continues at coordinate 33,583 of LPNX010809096.1, forward strand.
AACAACCGTTCCTATTGGACTTTCTTGAGGATTTCCACATAGAAGGGGTCAACTTTGTTGGCCACTCTCATCTTCTCATGAAAATTTGCATCAGTTTGAATTAACGTGACCTCATATATCATATGAATCCATCGGCTCAAAGCATCATAAACCTTCTTCTCTTTTCCCTTAATATGCTTTAGCTCAAAATGGTACTCACTAAGGAAAGCCAACCACCTAGCTTGCCTTGCATTTAAACCTAGTTGATCGAATAAAAATTTTAGACTCATATTGTTTGTCTTCAGAAGGAAATTCCTTCCCATGAGGTAGTGCCTCCACGTGTTCAAATCATGGATGATAGCCGCTAACTCACTATCGTGCGTAGGGTAGTTTTTCTCATTCTCTTATAACTTCTATGATTCATAACAGATCCCACGATCATTTTGTAGGAAGACTCCTCCGAGTCCTTTGATTGCATCCGTGCAAACAACGAAATCCCCATCGTGGTCTGCAATTCGTAGAACCGGTGCAGTCATCAAAAGCTGCTTAAGATTTTGAAAACTTTCTTCGCACTTGGAAGTCCATAAGAACTTATTTGCTTTCTTCTGCAAAGCAGTCATGGGGCAAGCAACTCTCGAGAAGTTCTCGATGAACTTCTGATAATATCCAACTAATCCCAAAAGGGACCTAATGTCAGTGACACTAGTAGTGGTAGGCCAATCCTTTATGGCTTTAATCTTTTCCAGGTCCACAAGTATCCGTATCTCAGATATAATGTGACCTAAACATTGTATTTGTGGTTTCTAAAAATCACATTTACTAAACCTAGCGTAAAGCTGGTGTTCTCTCAACACTTGTAGTACTATATGAAGGTGTTCTTTGTGTTTCTATTTATTCTTGCAATAAATCAGTATGTCGTCTATAAATACAATGAAAAACTTATTTAGATACTTACTGAATATGTTATTCATCATACACATAAAGTTCATGGGTGCATTGGTCAACCAGAATGGCATGACTACAAACTCGTAGTGCCCATACCTCATATGAACAGAGGTTTTGTCAATATCCTCATCATGAATCCATACCTGATTGTAACCGAATCATAGGTCAATCTTTGAAAATATTCTCTCTCCTCCCACCTGATCGAACAAGTCATCGATTCTAGGGAGTGGGTATCGGTTCTTGATAGTCATTTTGTTCAACTGACAGTAATCGATGCACATCAACATCATACCATCTTTATTCTTTCCAAACAATATCGGTGCTCCCAAAGGGGACAAACTAGGTTGGATATACCCTTTCTCTATCAAGTCCCGCCACTACAGTTTGAGTTTCACCAACTTAGTTGCACTCATGCGGTAAGGGGATTTGATGCCGAAACTGATATTGGTGTCAGTTCGATGGAAAATTCTAGGTCTCATTTCAGAGGTAATCCTAGGTTTCCTCAGGAGACGCATCCTTGAATTCTTCAAGAATAGGGAAGTACTCTATGCGTTGTTTTCTTTCATACTCTATGTCTCATATGTTTACTGCAAACATCTTGCAGCCTATCTTGACACATTTCTTTGCTTGTAAGGAAGATATTTTCCTTACGGAAACTTTCTTTGGAATGCCTTGAACCTTTACTTGGTTCCCTTGGCTATTAGTACATAAGATTGACTTGTGCAAGCAATCGAGCATGACATGGTTCTATTCCAACTAGTCCATGCCGATAAGGATATCGTACGATGCTAACGATAGCACGTTTAGGTTTAATTTCGTTGGAAAACCATTCAGGTTTACCTCACATTCTTTAACTAATTCTAAAACTTTCCATTTCATACCTATGGCTAACTGAACCATCCAAGGTTTATCATGTTTTACTTTTCCTAGTTTGCATTCATAAAAAAAATTAGGTGAAACCTAGCTCTGGAAAGTGCTGGGATCAATAAGTATTTAAATATAAGTGTTAAAGATGTTACCTCCTATCTCAACCATTGTAGCCTGATGATATTCCCGTTGGCCATCCAATGCTGCATAAATCCACGGTGTTCCAACTATGTCCTTGACAGTTGGTTCTTCTTGTAAGTTCTTGCAAGACCCCACTGGTCTTGGTCTTACGATCTCAGGCATAATGAGGCCCATTGGATTTTCAGCACTTGATCTGTAGCGGGGTAGCATTGGCTCCACTTGCTACTGACTTGTTAACATTAGGAACTGGTACATAAGGATTTGTACCATATTTATTGAAGTTCTTGTTTGTTGGAAAGTTGGTTTTCTTTCTGTATGGATTTGGTTTAAGCCCAGGTTTGCGGTTATCCAAAAACTTCTTAGAATTGTATCGGTTTTGGTTCATGTTCTCCTGCCTTATATTTCCATGCTCATAATAGAGCCTATCTTTGTGCAGTGTGGTATCCAAAGTGTTTGGCATGTCGAAATCAATCCTTTCCTGAAAATTGGCAAGAAGACATCCTAAAAACTGTTGGATCTTTACCTTTTTGTCCTTAATGTATGGTACATAATGTAACAAATCTAGAAATCTGTTAATAAAAGAATCCATAGTCATGGATCCCATATGTAGAATATGAAACACTTTCAATCTTATGTCAAAGAATCTTTCCGACATATATTTCTCTTGGAATAGTTTTCAGAAGTCATCCCATCATATTTCTCTTATCTCATATTTCTTGGTGTGTTTTAAATCCCTCCATCACCTTGATGCCTTTCCATTCAAGGTATAGATGTCAAGACAAGCCTCCATCTCACTTGAGTAGTTATGAACCTGGAAATATTTGCTCATGCCGAGAAGCCACTCTTCAGCCTTCTCGCCAGTGTTTACCTCACCTTCATAGGTCGAGTCTCTTATTTTTCTAATCTCCCCCTGAATATTGTCATTGCTTCTTTGTTTCTTTCTTAGTGTAGAAAGAGAGTCATCATTGGAAGAACTGTGATGATCTCCTGTCGATGCTTCAAGGGTACGTTCCTATTTTTCTTCTTCTCTTGTGCTACTGGCCCGTTTATGGTAAGGTTCTATTTTGGAGTTGTTTGTGGACTGAGTAGGTTTACCCTGCAGGATTCCTCCTGTCATATTCCTCAGTAATGCTTCATTAATTGCTTGTTGTTATTTCCTTTCATTCATAATATCTTCTCTAAGAATTCACAATTCTGCTTGAAGACTATGTAGAGTCCTTAAAATATCAGAATTGAACTCCACCACCAGTTCTGCTTTTGGCGTGGGGGTGTTCATCTTTCCTTGTCGGTTGTTATCTTCCTTAGTATTAATAAACTGAATTGTTCGGTAAAAGTTTCCTGAAATTTCAAAAAATTTAAATAACAGAAAATTTTCTATTAGTAACAAATTTAATAACATACTTTATTTTTTGTGTGGTAAATGATTGGTGCGCCCATAGGTCTCTCAGTATTGAAACTGGGCTCTAATACCACTTGTCATCTCCCCAAAAATTGAAAATAATTTTTTTTACTAGGCTAGTAAAAACTACCTAAATGGAACATTATTTAACTTAATCGAAAAAACGTACACTAATTGTACCACTATTTGGTTGTAAGCTCTTCTTACTTTCTATTATCTTACTTTTGTTTATGCTTATTGTTGTGTTTTAACTAAGATGTTGTAATGTCGATTAATACATTGTTCTTATATAAGTTATACATTGTTGTGTTTGTGTCGTTACTTGATTTCATACTTTGTTCATTTCTGCATATGTTTACTAGTTATATTACGAAGTCCTAACTTAACTTTGTTTTTTGAAACAAAGTGGGTAGAGTGGCGGGACTCGTTCTCCCATGATGATCTCAGAGGTAAAGTGTCTACTTGTCTAGCGGGCTTACTTAGTTCTATTTGAACTAAGGCACCTCTCTCATTTCATATGCAGATTATACTAAGTGACGGAGTCTTGTTAAAGCCTACTTAATGTTTTGATCGTTATAACACCCACTAGTTGCTAATACGTCCCTTTACAGACTTAGATCATTAGAAAGGTAATTTCTATTTCATTAATTATCTAACATAGATAAATTATCCATGTGATACCTATTATTCCTTATATTTATATTTCATGTTTACTTTAGTATATAACTATTAACATATCTTTTATTTTTATTTGCAGGTTACAATCTTGGTTGAAGATTAAACTTGGATTTTATTCATACCAATACTACCATGGAATATTTCATATGCCATGGTTCTAAGCTTAATGCTTAGGAAAATGGGAGAGCAAAGGTTTAAGGCTTAAGCTATGGTCTAAATGATACCAAACACATGATATACTTTGTACATAATGAATTGACTTTGGGTTAGCGTATATAGTGCATGGACTAAACATTATACTATACCATGTATTAGCATTGGGTGGTGAGTTATAACATATGGTTGAAACTTATGCGATGGGGTTTAAGGCCCTACATGTAAATAGAGACAACGATAATGTAACATTTGTAAACTATGGAGATGTGGGTTTTGGGTTGATAATGGACACCAGGCTGGCGCCATTAATGCATATCGGGGTTTGGGGCAGCCCAAGCTTAGGGCCTGGCTCCACGAATGACTTGGTCATTTTGCTTGGCTCGTTGATGGTTTGGTATTAGCTCGGCACAGTCGATGGAGGAGAAACCCTAGTTAACGAAGGTATGCTTCGTTGGTTTCATGGTAGTGGCTCATCAATTTCATACTTCTCACCATTTGTTGTTTTCATTGTGGTTGCAGGTGACAGGGTTACCGTGGAGCTTCATGGTTCAAATCTTTACCACTAGTTCATGGGTGATACCATAGGTGCACGGTAAGCCTTTGAAACACCCTGCACTTGTCACCTCTCGGCATTGTAGGTAGGACTGGGTTATTACGTTGTTGTTTGGGTTTTACTGTGGGATTTCGATTTGCCTTCGGGCCTATGTATGGAAGGTTTGGGTTTATAACGAGATGAAGATGCTGTTAGCGCCAAATGGGAAACCTTGGGACTTTTATTAGACTCTGTGTTTTATTTATGTAAATCATGTTTTGATTTGGGGTTTTAAGCCTGGGTAGCACCATTTCTTGCAATGGTGCCATAGTCCTTGGAACAAATGTGTGAATTGCGATTGCATACTTTAATGGTTCTGTGTAAATAAATATATCTTGCATTTTTGGCATTGCGTGTTTATTTTTAAAGCTTGGATTTATATGGAAATTTTCCTCCGTGGATGGTATGTGTATAATTTCTTATGTTTATTTCATAGCTGTAATACTTGAGAACGTATGGGTTGAGGCCATGGCGTGTATGGAATGCACACTCCCCATGGTTGCTGCGATAGTTTGGATGGTTGGAATTATTTACTATTTCATTTTATTATTATGAAATGTGGAATATAATAGTTTGTGGGTGTAAACCTCAAATTGATATCGTGCTGTAGATTGATTTTGTTGATAGGGCGTGAGATTACAAGGTTGTCTTAAGGGACTGTGTATTTAATTTATGTAGCCGATGCCATGCTTATAGCATGAGTGTAGACACGAGTATTAATATTGCACATTGATCTAGGAACAAATAATCAATCTCATCAACAAATAATCAACAAATAACTCAGAAATGGTGTTAATTGGAACCAGAATGGTTTCCTCTCTGTATATTCAATAAACAATGAACAGTTACAATAACAATGTCAAGCAATAGCTTGAATGAGTGAGGAATTCAAGTACCTTAGGAGGTCATTCGAATTCAATGAGTGAGTCTGGCTTAACTTACTGTAAGCCATTCATTCACACTGAGTTAACCACTTGACCAAAACCCTAATTGACTCACCAAACCCTAACTGAAGTTGGACTGCAATAAATGAATGAATTTCAACTGAAGGAGATCAAACACATGTCATAGCAAGCCAACCATCAAGTGCTAGTGTTCCATGACTTCAATGAACCATGTTGAGGTTAACTAAAGCTGAATTGATCATCAGAAGTTGGTGGAGGCGCCCCTGTTGACTCTAGATCATTAAATAATAATAAATAATCATTAAATAATATATTTAATGAGAGGAGGCACCTTAACTAACTGGTTAAACTGATTTTAACCACCAGTTAGCAATTAGGTGCATTAATATCACTCAGATCACCGCCATAGTGCTCCAATTAGCCTCGTTGACTGTAGGAGAAGGCTAAGTTAGCCTCCTTGACTGTAGGAAGACATGGGTGTGACTAGATGATGGCAACTAATGCTCCACTGATGTCAATTAATGTCACTTATACTTAGGATAGTGTTTTAACTAGGCCAATTTGTCCAAAAAGAGTGTGTATGGTGGTAAATGTCTCCAACACCCCCCCTTAAGCTATACTTAGGAAGAGTTAGAAAACATAGATGCATAAAAATGCTAGGGCCCCGACAACTAAGGCCATAGGTCACCCTGTACAATGCTGAAACTGAAATAATGCTCAAAACAAACTAAGTGAGGAAAAGAGGGAAAACACAGTGGGAAAACCCCCCCCTCAAGCTGAACACTGAAAGTAGTCTGAATCACCCTAATGAACTCACCCCCAACAATGAACAGAGGTTAGTGAACTTCTTTTCTGAAAAGCTCTTGGTGAAGATGTCTACAATCTGCTCATCAGTCGGGCAGTATTGCAGAATGATGGTCCTGTCATGCACTAGCTCCCTGATGTAGTGTATGTGAATCTCTACATGCTTGGTCCTCTACCTGGTAACTGGATCCATGGATATCTTAATAGAAATTTGGTTGTCACAAAAGAGTACAGTGGACAAAGTACTACCAAGATCAAACTCTGAAAGAATGCCTTGCAACCAAACTGCTTGGATGCAAGCATTCACTAGTCCTCGATACTCGACCTCTGCTAAAGATAGTGCTATGGCAGCCTGTGTTTTGCTTGACCAGAAAATGGGGACACCGCCAAACATGAATACATATCCAGAAGTTGACTTTTGATCAATAGAATCACCTGCCCAATCGAAATCTGTGTATCCAACCAGCTCTAGCTCAAAGTCTGCAGCATAGTGAATGCCGTAGGTCCTAGTTCCCTGAATATACTGGAGGATTCTCTTGGGTTCCTTCCAATTAAGATCATGAGGCTGCTTGTCAAAACCCCAGATTTTCCGAAAAATTTAAAATTTTCAGAATACAGAAAATTTTCATGAATGCAGTCAACGAATTGTTTAATTAGTTATATGTTAGTGGATTCATTATCTGAATTATGCATTTGTTTATGTTTATCTTAAAGAACAATTATTTTTCAGTTTAATGACTTGTTTTTCTTTGCAACCACAAGGTGGAACTATCATGATATTCTGGGCTTACTTAGCTTTCGAGCTAATGCAAAAAGTTTTCCTGCTCTTATAGACTTACAGGTAAGAAGTTCGAGTGTTGCTTGTCACTAATTCTAAAGCATTCAGATATAAGTTCGTCGCACAATAATAGCTCAATAAAAGAATATAAATGTTATACAAATTCAAGTGCTTTATGAGGTAAATCCATTATATCGTCATTCCTTTTAAGATGCTATGGAAATGAGATTTAGCTCTATCAGTATTGACAACAACTGTTTTCTTTCTGGTAGATGTAATTTATAGTTCTTATTGTGTACCAAATTCTTAGATGTCTATCAGAGTCGTCATAGGTAAAAATATTTTAAATCTTTATTTACAAGCAGAATAAGAATGACAAAGTTATTAAGTCAAGGGTCTATTTTAAATTGTATACAAATACTAACTACGTTATAATAGATTTGGTTACTGCCTATGATAAAATGTAATGTACAATGGTAAGGAGTTTATGTACCACTAAATTGTTCTTCCAAAACTTTGAATTTTAAAGGAATTACAACCTTATTACATGCTTCTCTTTGAAAAGGATTAAATTAGTGATGATGCATTGAGTTCTTTTACACATAACCTACCTGGAGGATAATGTCTAGACATGGTTATTAAACATCAAAGGTTATCTAAAGTTAACCTGATGTATACTATAATATTAAACCTCTTTTGTTTGCAACTCAAAAGTTTATATAAATATAAATGTTCCGATGCATACTAGAATAATTCTTAGCAAGATGGTTTCAAGATTTCCTTTGTTCAAATATTACAAGGCATAACTTTTATATTGTATTATAGTTGTAAATCAAATGAATACTTTGCCAAGAATAAGCAAAGGGGTCAAGGCTAGACCGCACCCATAAAGAAAAACTATGGTTTAATCTTGGATCAAGAGTTTATAATCTTTTAAAATATATAAAAATCCCTTTGTTGGTAAGATGTGCTAGGTCGCAAGTAAGTTTACAACCTTGCCCCATTATAACCCCATCCTTCAACAGATTAAAAATCGTGGAGCATCGTTTTGGTATATGAAAAGGGTCATAGTGTTGATTACTTCTTAAAATAATTAAAGATCTAACATTATACTATTGTTATGATGTTTACTCGAGCATGAAAGCTTGGTTCACTTGAGGTGTTAAACCTTATGGAAATTTCAATATTCCCCAAGTGATTAGAAATAATTGTTGGATGATTTGCACGTCAAGAACACGCCGAGACTATACAAAACTCACCCACTGCATGCAAATTATTTTCATGAGCACGTGGACTCCTCATAGCCAAGTGTTAGACGAGCACTGTTGAACCCTAACTTATCATTTTCCCCGTTGTTCTCGGCCTCCTGCCGCTCTGCTACTGTGCTGGTAGTCTTGGTTGCTCACCCCGCCGCTCTGCTACTCGTTGCAGGTAATTCCCCAGCTTGTTTCTCTATCTCCTTCTCATGGTGTGCTCACCCTGTATTCTCTTAGAGACGAGTTGTAATGATTTAATGGTTGTATGAGCTGGTTGTTGGTTTTTCCTCCAAGGTTTATCCATCACGGCTTTCCCATTTCGGTTCTTACCGAACTGTAAAACCTTCTTCTTCCTTGGCTTAATAATGATTACTATGGATTTTCCTCTCGAGTTTAGTTGAGTCGTAGTGTTTGGCTGTATACTAGGTTATTAGCTAAAGAACCAATACGGCACAAGTTTTTTTAACTTGCTGGGATAAAGACTGCAATTCACTGTCGCTAAGGGTTCTTATTGTATTAGTAATAATTTCTTCCTTGCAGTTGATGAAAGGATTACTCTTCTTCGCGTTGGTGGTAGCGCTTCTTCTTGTGGGTGGCTACATTTCGATGAAGCTTTGAGGTAAGAAACAACCATTTTCAGTTTTGATTTTCTTTGCAAATTTGTTTATTATTCAATAATTTGATTCCAATGCAAGATATTAACAGTAATATATTTTATAATTTACAGGTGTGAACCTGTCTCTCTCTCTTTCTGCGTAGTTAGTGTGGGGGCTGTGGCAACGGCTTGCACGGGTAAGCCTTAGATACGCATGGTTGTTCTTCCTTGTCCGGTCCCTTTTGGGGCATATGCCGGTTGGTCACCGTGGCCTTTTAAAAACCCTTGTGGTTTTTGGTTTACCTGGTTACTTAGTTTGTTGTTTTTAGTGGATGTTGAAACCCTTGCTTTATGCGGGGTTCTCCGACTCAGGCCGTGACTGTAAATTTTTGACTTGTTCTGATTATTGTGTATATATAAAAATTGGAAGAAAGGTTGTTAAGCCATACTATGTGAATTTTTTATTGAAGCCGTGAGCGCATGAACTGAATTAGAATATTTCAGCTAGTTAGCTCTATTGTTCATTTTGATTCTAGTAGGGTTTTACCCTAACTCGAAGATATATAGAAAGTATCTACAGTTTCTTTTTAAATAAAAAAAATATCCTTTATTTATAATGTACTTCAGTAATTTGTTGGGTTATTGTTTATGTTGAATACTGATGGGTTAGGCTCGGTGAATCGAGCATATTATCACTCTATTGGATTACTTTTCCTGCGCCTTCTTTCAAATGAGTTTTACCCTATAATATTATTTAATTATTATCTACTAGGGTTTCTTTACATTGTTTTTATATTAGTTTACTTTATTATAAAAATCTGTAAATGTTGTCATATAATTTTAACCTTCAGGATATAAGAACTTCATGTTTTTAGTGATGTACTCATGTAACTGTCAGTTACATCTGTTGAGTACAGAATTTATATTTAATTAATATTTATTACATTAAGATATGTGTGTTGTTTTACCTACAACAAATATTGTTTTATAATTATACACATTATCTATGTATTTAGTTTATTTATAGATATAAAATAAGAAAGTGTTTTGTCGTTTCATTCTTATACCATATGTACTAAATATTTTAAAAGAGGTTCCTTCAGTTATCTATATTATTCTATTTAGGTTATAATACTAGTATTTATAATATAAAAGAAAGAATAATGATATCTATGTTCTGTCATGTAATCCATATGATAATATTTGTTTAAGTTTCTAAAAGATAGGTTGGTGGATATATTTTAGTTCAGTTACATAAAATGAAGAAGTTATTTGTATTACAGTGTAAATAAAAATCTTACACCTATTGGTTTTAGCTTTAGAAATAAATCTAAAAAAAATTGGTCTATTCCCACACACAGTTTGAATATTATAAAAGAAGAATAGAGTAATTATTTATTCTATACAGAAAGGAAATAACCTGTAGAGATGAATGGCCTTCTAAAATAACGTGACATTGCATAGTTTAAATTTTATAAATTCTCTTCCTTGGTTTCAAAATAAAATAATAAAGTTACTGAAATGAAAGTTGTTTAAAGAACTATTTATTTATCGAGACCTACTTCTGTTAGTAAAGAAAATATAGCTTCTTTCCTTGTTCTAAAATTTGGCATTCATAACTTAAGTCTAACCCTAACTCTACTTCAAGTAAAAAATGTTATTTCTTCTGATAACAAAATAAAAGTGAACATTCTCTTAAACAAGCTAACATCTTATTCTATAATTGCATCATACTTTCTTTATATAAATTCACCACCTATGCTAGAGTACGATCTGGATTACTCCAGATGAGGAAAAACACAGGTAGGTTTTGTTTCTCATTATGCATAATTTCATTACTAAACAAACTGAGTTATCATATCCTCTACATTTCTACATCATAAACTGTAAATGCATCATTCAATCATACACAGAAAATAACATAGAAATTAATAGATAGCAGAACATGTTCTTAAGCTTGGATGACAACAACAATGGGAGGCCGTTCCTCCCTACCAACTCCTACAGAGCACTCAAACAACGACTCCTCAGGACCCCCGAGCTTGCTCTGGTCTCCCTGGCTGGAACTAGGTGCAACAATAATCAAGTACTAGTCATGAGACTTAATACCAATCCTAAACTTATCAGTAATTTCTCTCAGCTAGTAAGTTGTATCATACCAAGTTACTGCAGTTTATCTCTCAAAACACGTTCCTTACAGTTTTCCCTTTTTCCCAATGAATTCCTTGAAGTGCATTCCACCTGAATGATTGTTCTCCTGGAAAATATCTGAGCAGCCTCAGCTCTCTACATTGGGTACTTTTAAAAGATTGCCTAGGTCTTTTTGGGTTAGTTGTCATTAATTGAGCCACTTGCTCTGATCCCAGTTTCTTGGGGGATCATGACCCCAAATGTATGGAAGTTGCCACTTGCAACATAGGAAGTGTTTGAGGATTCTGCCACTTGCAACATAGGAAGTGTTTGAGGATTCTGCCACTTGTTTTTTGCCCTCCACCTAGTTCCTCCACCAGTTTGACCAGTAACACTCTTATTAACATCTCTCCCAAGCTATTGTCTCCACTTTTTATTTATTAAAAATAAAATATTCAGAATTACATTCCACTTCTTTTGACGCTGCTGAGTCATCAGTTTCTACTTAGCATTAAACTTAACATAATATCTTAGGAATCTAATTAAAACAATTAACATTATTTTACAAAATTGGGGTATGTGACACTGCTGCATGTATATTGATACAACATTCATGGCATAACAAATATCAGGCCTAGAATGTGTCAAGTACAACAAGCTACCAATCAACTATCGATAGAAAGTGCAGTCCATGGGAGGTGTATGTTTTCCTTCTTCAAGGATGATCCCTGAAAGGAAAGGGAATGGTGCATGGCTACATTCAGCCATGTTAAACTTGAATAACAGTTATGAAGTGTATTTGGACTGAGTGACCATAATCCCATCAGAATTTTGCTCGATTTTCTGCCCCAAAAATTGTTTTAGAAGCCCCAAATCACTCATTTCAAAGGCATTGTGGAGAGCAGTTTTGATGGCTGAAATAGAGGCAACTATGCTACCTGTGATTGGTAAGTCATCAAAATATAAAACAATGATAATTAGATGACTATCATGCTGCTGTAAATACACATTTGGATCTGTTCTACATCTCTGAAATTTTTACGAGAGAAGAAAGGCATCCATCTTGGAATACCACTCTCTTGGGGCATGTTTTAACCCATATAGTGACTTCTTTAGCTTGGAAAGCAAAGATCGATCAGTGATGTATCCCTCATGCTGCTTCATGTATATCTCCTCATGAATATCTCCATGTATAAAGGCTGACTTAACATCCATGTGATGCACCTCCTAGTGCTTGGATGCTGAAATTTCCAAAACAAGGCGGATGGAGTCCATTTTTGCCACCGGTGCAATGGTCTCATGGTATTCCACTCCTTGGACCTAAGAGAAAAATTTTGATACCAGCCTTGCCTTATATTTTTAGATGCTTCCATCAGCAGCAACCTTTGTCCGAAACACCCACTTGCATTGAACCAATTTCCTTTCCCGAGGAAGAGAAACTAGCTCCCAAGTAGTGTTTTTCTGAAGAGAATCCATCTCTTCATCCATGGTAGCTTTCTGTCTCGGATCATTCTGAGCATGGTAGTAGGATTTTGGATCTGAACTAATCATCAAACATAAATTTTCAGACAGCAAATTATTAGAGCAAGAGAGCGCAATACCTGCTCTTTGGAAATCAAACTGGGTTCTCCTTGGATCATCCAGATTTCCAATGTTGTCTCCTGCGGAGGAGAGTGTTTGTTGGGCCCATGTAGGAAGATGATTTTGCACTTTAGGTTCTGATTCAGCATCTAATGATCTATGCACACTGATATCAGAAATTAGAGGATCCAAATTAGGATCATCACCCCCAATTTCATCATCCAAATATTCAGTAGAATAGGAAGGAAATTCAACAGTTTTATCCTTCACTAGTTCCACCTCCTGAAGAGGTTCAGCGAACTTGACACTTTTCTCGATGATGATATGTTTGGTATTGATATCCAGAAGCTTGAATCCTTTAGATTCATTAGGATACCCAATAAATATACATTCTATGCTTTTCGGTTGCAAAGCCCTTCTTTTATCAAGTGGAATCCGGGTTGATGCAGTGGACCCAAACACTCGTAGGTTCGACACATCCGACTTGTGTCCGAAGTGAGCTTAGAAAGGAGTCTTTCCTTTCAAATATGACTGTGGAACCCTATTTTTAATGTATTCTGTAGCATGCATGGCTTCATCCCACCAATTTGCAGCAAGCTTCTTTGAGTCCAACATACAGGTGGTCATCTCCTTGAGAGACCGGTTCTTCCTTTCCACTACTCCGTTCTGCTAGGGAGTGTAGGGAATTGAATGCTGGACCTGAATACTACTTTGGGAGCATATGTATAGAAACTCATTACTAAAATAATCCCCTCCATTATCAGATCTCAAGATATTGATCTTAATCCCAGAGGCATTTTCGATCAAGACGTTCAATTTAGAAAATTTTCCACATACTTCTGATTTCTTTTTGAGAAAGAAAACCCATGTATACCTTGAAAATTCATCAATAAAATTAAGGAGGTACCTTGATCCATTCATGGATGTGACAGGAATCGGACCACTGATATCAGAATGTATCATCTCTAATATGCTTGTAGCTCGATTTTCCTTCCCCCGATTGAACTTGTGCTCACGGTGATTTCCAATCACACAGCCCTTGGAAAATCTCGTGGTTTCCTTGATGACTAGGAGGCATTAAACCACGGAATTTTTCTGTAATTTATGCAAATATTTGAAATTAATATGGCCAAACCTCTCATGCCACATCCTACTAACCTCATTTCCATGAGTTAGCATAGTAGTGGGCTTTGCATCCGCAACAAAGTGAGAGAACCCATAGGATTTTGCATGATGATTTGCAAGGCCTTTTGCAATGAGTTTCCTGGATGCAATTTCTGTTATCTCAACATCATTTGGGCTGAAAGAGACTCTCTTAGGCATTCCTATATGTGTCATCTGATAGACACTAAGGATATTTTCTGCTAAAGACGGTACATACAAAACATTAAAGAAAAAACCATTTTCAACATCTACAGTACCTAGTCCTTCAGAAATGATGGTGGAGTCATCTCCCATGTGGATGGGGATGGATTTGTCGGTCTCCAAGGATGAAAATGAGTCTTTTTCAGCCATCATGTGATTCCAATCTCCAGATTCAATCAGCAGTTCTTTGGACTTCGAAGTGCTAGCCATGAGGGCATGACCTTTCTCATGCTATGGTTCCCGATCTTGGTGATCTCTCCTCTGAAAGCTTTCTGGAAGATTGATGTGATTCCTCTCAAGGAGAGAGGTTTCTTCATCAAGATTTTTCTTCATGCATACATGTTCAGGTTGAAAACCCTTCCCACAGTAAGAACACTTGACTTTTTCTTTCCCATTGTGCCCTTTTCCTTTGTTCTTCCTTGAGTCGGAAGATTCATCATGCCGTTGATTTTCAACTCTAGGCTTGGGAGCATCAAATTTTGTTTTCTGATTTTTCTACTGCTTTCCTTTACCCTTCAGATCTTTGGGCCCCAAGACATGGAGGGCTTGATCATGGGAAGATCAGATGATCCCCATCTGGACAAGCTTGTCATGTTAATTTGTTAGGGACTCAATGAAGGCATTGAGTGTAGGCATCTTCCATCCAGGGGTTGTGAGCTTCCCCGCACGGAATGTAGAAACAAAAACTGAATAATCAGCCCCGAGTTTGGAGAGCATGGAAAGGATGAGCTGATCATCCTCCTTCTCCACGTTGCATTGCTTCAAGAGTAAAACATTATTCTTGAAATTTGTAAAGAAATCGTTCAGAGTCTCGAAATTGGAAGGTTGGAGAAACATGAGTTCATTTTCAAGCTGGTAAACCCTCAAGTCATCATGCTTTCCGTATAGAGATTCCAATTTGTCCCATATTTTTTTCGGTGTCTTCAAATCCGTAATATGGAAGAGAAGGTCTCAGGAAAAAGAGAGGTAGAAGAAACCAAAGGCTTCATCCTTCTTGTTCAAGAATCTTGATTTTTCTACGGTTGATTCAGGATCAACTTCAGTGTCCATGGTGACTCTAAAAAGTCCTTTGGATCGCAACTGAATCTCCATATCAGTTTTCCATGAGTGGAAATTGTACGGAGTCAAGAGATCTGCTCAGGAGGCCATCTAGATGTGCTGTAGCGAATGCTTCACCTGTAGAAACCTGAAAATCAAAACAGAAAGGGAAAAATAAGGTTGGATAGCGTGCACATTCTAGGATTTCATCACACCTAGCATAGTCAATCAAGCAATATTGATCAACAAGTTCTTTACATGGGATATTGAGTGGTAAGCCTTGGATTCTGGTGCAGTGCTGGAATTTTGAGCTATTGCTCACTTTTCATGGAGAAATCTGTCAAAAAGGTTGTTTTTGAGAGAGATCATTGTCTCGTCATATGCTCTGATACCATATTAATCTTGCACATTGATCTAGGAACAAATAGTCAATCTCATCAAGAAATAATCAATAAGTAACTCAGAAATGGTGTTAATCAAAACCAGAATGGTTTCCTCTCTGTATATTCAATAAACAAGAATAGTTACAATAACAATGTCAAGCAATAGCTTGAATGAGTGAGGAATTTGAGTACCTTAGGAGTTCATTCGAATTCAATGAGTGAGTCTGGCTTAACTTACTGTAAGACATTCATTCACACTCAGTTAACCACTTGACCAAAATTCTAATTGACTCACCAAACCATAATTGAAGTCAGAGTGCAATAAATGACTGAATCTCAACTGAAGGAGATCAAACACATGTCATAGCAAGCCAACCATCAAGTGCTAGTGCTCCATGACTTTAATGAACCCTGATGAGGTTAAATGAAGCTGAACTGATCATCAAAAGTTGGTGGAGGTGCCCCTGTTGACTTCAGATCATTAAATAATAATAAATAATCATTAAATAATATATTTAATGAGAGGAAGTGCCTTAACTGACTGTTGAACTGATTATAACCACCAGTTATCAAGTAGGTGCATTAATATCACTTAGATCACCCTCAAAGTGCTCCAGTTAGCCTCCTTAACTGTAGGAGAAGGCTAAGTTAGCCTCCTTGACTGTAGGAAGAGATTGGGGTTTAGGTGCCCACAGGATTCTATTCCTGCCCTCTCTTGTATATTTACTTGGACTGTGTAAAAGATAATGATGTGGTTTATAAATTGATCTTCTGTGTATTTAATGTTTCTTGTATATTTTAATATAAAGGGCATCATGCTTATGTAAGCGAATAGCACAATAGTCTACAGGATTCGTTCGTTCTTTATTGCACGATTATGATATTATTTTTGGTTAATTGTTATACTATGGCTGTGAGGGATATTAAATGGGACTATTGGATTTATGCATATGATTCTAATTATGTAGATTTATAATATTATGACTGTGGGTTTCAATTAGGAAATGGAACTTGATTTTAGACCAATTAATGCTCACGATGCTTACTATGTTTATTTGCTTATGATGAGGTTAATTTTAATGGAAATGATTTAGTAATTTCCATGTATTTATTTATGTAGACCTCAAAAGATATTTAGTGGTTTTTATCTTGGATTTAATTTGGAATGTTTATAAATTGTGTTTTAGATTTAATTATAGTATTGATAGATTAGAGTTGTAAACCTATACTTATATATATAAAACCTTACTTATGCACTAGTCTATTTAAATCTAAAACATGCCTCTCCTGACAAATGAAATATGTCAGTAGAGTTATAAAGGCCAGAAGAATAGAGAGGTAATAGATCTGAAATAAAACCTAGTTTTTACTTAACCTAGTTTCAACAGTAAAAATAATACAGGAATTGAAAATAGGGTGCAGGACCCTTAATAAACATTTATAAATGAATTAAACTTGCAGAAGTAAACTGATGAATAAACTCTGGATAAATCTGATATAGAAAAGAACTTACAGTCTAGGGTTATAATTTAAAAATGAAAACCCTAGCATATTTTTTACAGAGAAAGAAATACATAGGGTTAGGAAATGAAATGTAATCATTTTCCTTACATAGCCAGCATATATTCTAGAAAAATGGAATAGGCAGTCTAGGACTTCATACTTGTAACTTGTAGCTCTTTTAATGGTTGAACCCGCAAACTCAAATAACCAGCATTAACAAATCATACAGAGATATGACCTATGTGTTAGATGACCGAATCATTTGGGAAGTACCACATTCCACCCAACGATGACTCGGAGCCGTTCCTGGTTTAAATTTGGAGCCCCTGAGCTGGACTCCAACATGGAAGTAACTTAGAGCTCCTAAGGTACGGTTTCCTATCTAGTATATCAGGTCTGGATTATTTCTCTTTTTTGCTTCCAGGAAAATGTTCTCCAAGAATTTACTTGAGAGAAAAAAAGGTAGAAAATGACTCCTCCCAATAATAGATCAGAACCCCAAGCCTTTCCTTATCTTGAGACTTTATAGAAAGACTTTTCGATCAAAGGGACAGTTAAGTCAAGAAACCATGGTTTCTTGATTTAACCCTTTTTAATTAATTTGGGTAATTTTTAAAACTTTAACGTAGGAACTTTCAACTAGTTCCTAATTATACTTTTGTAGGTATTGGACTATTTATTATCTTTAAATAATAAATAATAATAGATGGATCTTGTCTTTCTTTCTTTCATCATTAATATTATAACTATATTTATTCTTTATACATACCATGTATAAAATACATAATAATATAACATTTGTTAACAATTTTTTTTGGGCATCATATACCATGATCCCCAGACTTAAGGACACTTATTCATTAAGGTCAAGTAGGTAGATGGTTAGGTATAATAGGCTAGGAAACTCTAAACATCCTTGCATGTTGTATTCCCTCGTATAACATGATAGTTATTCAGTACTTGATTAGAATACAGAAATTCAAAATTTCATTTAATCACTTACAAACAAGTCTGATCAGATCAATATTTTTCTCGAGTCGTTTTCACTTGGAAGTTATTAAATTCTTTTTAGTAACCCTTAGGGCTTACCAGAGCCCATACTCAACTCTTAAATAGGGAGTTACAATTTATTACAATTCCATATCTCTTCACTCAACAATAATGCTAGGATGTACTTGTACGATACACCTAGGGATACAATGGCCAAGGATTCGATACTACAGAGCTTATACTCAACATCAACATGGAAGGCTCCAGGGATTATGCCCAACACTTCCAAATATTATCTTTTCATGTGTTCCAGAGCTTCTCGTTCAACACAAATGTAAGTACTCATGTGCTCAAGAGATCCTTTCTCAACACAAAACATTAATTACCCATGTGCTCCAGATCTCCTCACTCAACAAAAAACATAATTACCTATGTGCTCCAGAGCTCCTCTCTCAACACAAAAAATCTCATCAATCATGTGCTTTAGGGTCCACACCCAACACAAACAAGCATATATACATATCATCAACAATTCGCTTATGCCCAATATATAAAAGAAATCATCATGTTCATATGCATTGGGTTCTTTGACACGATATATCAAATAAAATATCATGACAACATCATAATCAATAGGCTCATGCCTATAAGTGTTAGGTCCAAAATTTGGGATATTACATCCAGAGCTTCTCGCTCAACACAATTATAAGTACTCATGTTCTGCAGATCTTCTTGCTCAACACAAAACATCAATTTACCCATGTGCTCCAGAGCTTCTCGCTCAACACAAAACATCTCATCAACCATATGCTTCAGGGTTCACACCCAACGTAAGCAAACATANCAACGGGGCTCATGCCCGTAAGTGTTAGGTCCAAAATTTGGGATATTACATACCTCCCCGCTTAGAAAAACACCATCCCCAATGTTCTAGTGACTCAGAATGGAATCATGAAATAAGGCGTGGTAATCCTTTCTCATGGTGGCTTCATTATCCCAAGTAGCCTCATTGGATTCGAAGTGCTTTCATTGTAATTTCAACTCGACTATTGTGTGCTTCCTGAGTTTTACCTCTCTCCTGTCTAATATTTGAAGAGGTTTAAGGGAAAACTCCCCTTCTGGTTCCACCAATAATAAGGACCAATCAATCACATGTTTAGTATCATAAACATATTTCTTTAATCAAGATGCATGGAAAACATTATGAACTCTTATGTGAGCGTGTAATGCTAGTTCATATGCCACTATCCCTCTCTTGGATAATATTTCAAAGGGTCCACAAAACCGAGGTTCTAACTTACCGCACCTTCCCAAGCTCAACGAGCTCCATTTTTCTTTTACTTTCACATAGACATGGTCACCTATTTGATAATCTTTATCTTTCCTTTTCTTATCCACGTAGATTTTCTGGAGGTTTTGTGCTTCTTTAAGGTTCACCTGGACCTTGGTAACCAATTGTTCCAAGTCGTTTAACAAGTTAGGCCCTAACATGAGCCGATCCACCAGGCTATCCCAAGTAACTGGTTTTCTACAGTTTCATCCATAGAGTACCTCAAAGGGACTCATATTGGTGAAAGTCTAGTATCTGTTGTTTTATGCAAACTCTTCAAGATGCAGGTAATATTCCCACTTGGTGGGGTTGTCATGACATACATCCTAAGCATGTCCTTGGCAATCCGATTTACCCTTTCTATTTTCCCCTCTATCTACGGGTGATAAGCAATCCTAAAGTTCAACTGCATCTCTAATCCAGAGAATAAAGATATCCAAAAGTTTTCGGTAAACTTAGTATCTCGATATAATATGATTGACTTGGGTATCCCATGGAATCTAAACATATCATTCAAGAAGATATTGGCAATGTGTACTGCCTTGTAGGTTGACTTCACTAGAATGAAGTGTGTTTCTTTTGACAATTTATCAACTACTACAAAGATAGAATTATTTTGTTACTTACTCTTAGGTAGTTCGGTGATCAAATCCATGCTAATGACCTCCCACTTCCATTCTAGAATGGGTAATGGTTGCAACAATCCTGAAGGATGTTGATGCTCACCTTTGACCAGCTGGCATTCCTGACATTTCACAATAAACAATGCAATGTCGGCCTTTAACTTAGGCCAGAAAAAGTGTCTCTTAATGATGAATATCATCTTTTGATATCTCGGATGCCCTAAGTAGGGTGTCTGATGAAATTCCGTGAGGATGCTGGACCGAATGTCCCATCCTTCTGGAATGTACAATCTCTCCTTGGACCACAACAATCCTGTTTTGTCTACTTTGTACTATTTCTTTTGTTGAAACAACCTATCCTCTTGGACCTTCTTGAGGATTTCTACATAGAAAGTGTCAACTCTATTGGCTATTCTAATCCTCTCGTGTAAATCAAAATCTGTTTGACTTAAAGTCACCTCATATATCATATGAGTTCGTTGACTCAAAGCATCAGCAATATTGTTCTCTTTGCCCTTAATATGCTTTAGCTCGAAATGGTACTCGCTAAGGAAAGCTGACCATCTGGGTTTCCTAGCATTTAGATTTGACTATTCAAAAAAATATTTCAAACTCATGTTGTCTATCTTCAAAAGGAATTTTGCTTCCCATGAGGTAGTGCCTCCACAACTTCAAGGTGTGAATGATGGCAGCTAACTCAAGATCATTTGTGGGGTAGTTCTAGTCATGTTCTTTTAACTTTCACAATTCATAATAGATCGTGTAATCGTTCTACAAGAGGACTCCTCCAAGCCCTTCCTTGCTTGCATCCATGCAAACAACGAAATCCCCATCAGAATCCGTAATTCGTAGTATCGGTGTGGTCATCAAAAGCTACTTAAGATTTTGTAAACTTTCCTTGCACTTGGTCATCCACAGGAACTTATTTTCCTTCTTTTGAAAAGCATTCATGGGACAAGATATTATCGATCATTTCTCAATGAACTTTCAATAATATTCTGCTAATCCCAAAAATGACCTAATGTCGGTGACACTGGTATGGGTAGGCCAGTCTTCTATGGCTATAATATTTTCTGGGTCCATAGCTATCCCTTTCTTAGAGATGATGTGACCCAAGTACTATATCTGTGGTTTGTAAAAATCACATTTACTAAACTTGGCATAGAGATGGTGTTTTCATAACACTCCTAGCACTATGTGAAGGTTTCCTCATGCTCCTCTTTACTCTTAGAGTAAACTAGGATGTCATCTATCAAGACGAAAACAAATTTATCTAGATATTTACTAAATATACTATTCATCATACACATAAAGTTGAGGGTGCATTGCTTAGCCTGAATGACATTACTACAAACTCGTAGTTCCAGTACCTTGTATGAAAGGCGGTTTTGTGAATATCTTCATTGTGAATCCATACCTGATGGTACCTGTATCGTAGGTTGATCTTCAAAAATATATTGGCTCCTCCTACTTGATCGAAAAAGTCATTGATTCTAGGGAGTGGGTATTGGTTCTTGATAGTCATTCTATTAATATACCGATAATCGATGCACATCCCCATCGTACCATCCTTCTTTTTCACAAAAAGTATCGATGCTCTCCAAGGGGACACACTTGGTCAGATATATCCTTTTTCTATCAAATCTTGCAATTGCAGTTTGAGTTCCACCAACTCTGGTGCACTAATGCGGTAAGGAGATTTTGAAGTTGGAACCAATCGTGGTGTCAGATCTATGGAAAATTTTAGGTCTCGTTTCAGAGGTAGTACTCAGATTTCCTTATGGAATACACCCTTAAATTCTACAAGAACTGGAAAGTCCTCTATGTGTTGTTCTCTCTCAGCCTCTATGTCTTGGATATTTACTGCAAACAACTTGTAGCCTTTCCTAATGCACTCCTTTGCTTGTAGAGAAGATATATTCTTTACAGAAACTTTCTTCGATGCACTTTGAGTCTTCACTTGATTTCTTGGCTATTTGTACAGAAGATTGACTTGTGTAAGCAATCGGTCATCACATGGTGTTGTTCCAACCAGTCCATGCTGATAAGTATATCGTACGATCTTAAAAGTAGAATGTTCAAGCTTACTTTCATAGGAAAATCATTAAGGTTTACCTCACAATATTTAACTATTTCCGAAACCTTTTTTTTGTACCTGTGGCTAATTGTACCAGCTAAGGTTTATCATGTTTTAATTTTCCTAGTTTACATACATCAACAATTTTACGAGATACATAGCTCCGGTAAGCACCAGGGTCAATCAGTATTGAAATAGAGGTGTCCAAAATCTTACCTTCTATATCAACCATGGTAGCCTGATGGTCTTCCTGTCGGCCATCCAATGCTACATAAATTCGTGGTGTTCTAGCTATGTCCTCTACCATTGGTTCCTTTTGTAAGTTGTGCAAGACCCCATTGGTCTTGTTCTTACAATATCGGGCATAATGAGGCCCTTGGAATTTCTAGCATTTAATTTGCAGTGGGGAAACATTGGATCCCCCATTTGTTGTTGGCTTGTTTACATTTGGGGCTGGTACATATGGCTTTGTGCATGATTTGTTGAAGTTCTTATTGGCTAGAAAACTGTTGTTCTGTTTTCTGTACGGTGGTGGGTTAAAACCTGTTTTGCGGTTGTCAGAGAAGTTCTTAGACTTATCTCTATTTCTGTTAAGGTTCTCTTGCATCAACTACCCATTCTCATAGCAAATCCTATATTTGTGCAATGTGGTGTCCAAGGTTTTAGGCATGTCAAAATCAATAATTTCCCGAAAGTTGGGAGGAAGACATCCTAAAAACTACTGGATTTTTACCTTCTCGTCATTAATGTATGGCACATAAAGTAACATATCTAAAAATACGTTAATAAAATCATCCATAGTCATGGATACCATACATAACTTGTGAAACTCTTTCAATTTTCTGTCGAAGAACCTTTTCGACATATATTTTTCTTGAAACATTTTGCAAAAATTACTCCAGTGTATTTCTCTTATCTCTTCTTTCTTGGTATTCTTCAAGTCTCTCCACCATCTTGCTCCTTTTCCATTTAAATTATAGATGGCCATTCGAGCCTTCATTTCACTTGAGTAGTTATGTACTTGGAAATATTTTCCCATACCCAACAACCATTGTTCATCTTTCTCCCCCGTGTTCACCTCTCTTTCATAGGTTGGAGCTCTTATTTTTCTGAACTCCCCTTGGAGATTGTCATCACTTCTTTGTTTCTTTCTGCATGGAGAAAGAGAGTCATCATTGGAAGGACTGTGACAATCTCCTTCTAGAGGTTCAGGGGTATGTTCCTCTTTTCCTTTTTGTCTTGGGCTGCTGGCCCATTTATGATAAGTTTACTTCTTGAACAGGTTTGTGGAATGAGTGGATTTTCCCTGTGAGCTTCCTCCCATCATGTTTCGTAGCAATGCTTCATTATTTGCTTGTTCTTCCTTTCTTTCATTCAGATTATCATCTCTGAAACTTTGCAAGTTTGATTGAAGACATTGTATGGTTTTCATAATATTAGAATTTAGTTCTACTACCAGTTCTGCTTGATGGGTGGGGGTATTCAACTTCTCTTGCCAGGTATTATCCTTTTTAGTGTTCATGATCTGAACTGTTCTTTTTTTAAAATTCCTGCAATCGCAAATTTTTAATAATAGGAAAAAAACTTGTTAGTTAACAAAATTTAAAACATACTTTATTTTCCTTGCAACGAATGTCTGGTACGCCCATTTGGTCTCTTAGTGTTGAAACTAGGCTCTGATACTACTTGTAATGTCGCAAAAAATTGAAAAATAAATAAATTATTCGGCTTTTCAAAACTACCTATGCTTGACATTATTTGAACTTGTGGAATGTGTCATACTTGGTTTACTGTACCGTAATGTCATAAGTTTTTCTTATATTCTGCTTTCATATTTCTTGATGTGGTTATTTAATGTATTACTTACATTGTCATGATGTTGATTACTATGTTGTTCTATGGTTATGCATTGATATGTATATTAGGGATTCGATTACGTACTCATTGGTTATAAAGTTGATTTCGGCTGCATACACAAATCTGACTTAACTTTGTTATTTGGAAAAAGTGGTGGAGTGGAGGGACTAGTTTCCCTTGTAACACCTGAGAGGTACTATTTTCTACTTGTCTCATCAGGATTACTTAGTTATTATGAACTAATGCATTTATTTTCACTTTGTGTGTAGGTTCATCTTCACTTAGCGATGAAATCTGCTTATATAAACTGAAAAAGCTATGTTGTCTGTTTCATTCACTAGCACTCCATTTGATATATCTATCCTAGTGGCGATATGCTGGTTGTTTAGATGATATTTGTACCAGGATAGATGGTTTACTAGCCTATGTTGCACTGATTATTATTGTTAAACTTGCGGACTTTATGATAGGGACTTGGTCACTACTACACTTATTATTTACATGGCCTATTTACTATGATGTAAAGAATTATGACTTTGTTCATGCCTTAGCATAGTTTTAATGTATGGTTTTTGTTATCTCCTAAAATAATCAGTCCGTTTTTCTTCATTTTAGGAAGCCAGTTAGCTGCCGAAAGGGCCCATTTTAGGAAGCTAAAGGCGTTAACAGAAAAGACATAGCTGCCGAAAAGGTTTTTATAAGCAAAATTAAAAGATCGGGTCTGTACTCAGTTCCACATCAAGCGAGCCTATGTTTTAGCCGCCGAAAGGAAGATTAGAACTCGTTGTCAATGATCATCATGAGGTGTAATGTCATAAGCTGCCGAAAATGAACAAGCATAAGGTATGATGGTCAGTTCTCTCCAGATGGTACAATTGACACTCACTCTCACAAGATCGACCTCATAACCGAATACAATTCACATGATGACATTCTAAGGATCATGTACAAGATGGAGTTTACTCGAATGCTTGTTGCTGCAGTGGAAATTTGATTGGAGATACATGGTCAGAGGTCTAGTCCTTGATAAGAAACGGGGTAAAATCCTAAAGATGGACCGCCACAAATATGTAAAAGTAGCATATCATGGCTTCAAGGAGATGTCGAGGGAAGATCGCTTTGCAACTTATGGAAACACCTTATTACAGCAATCCTTTGATGAACCTGATTATGCTCTCATCGATACACTATTCTCCCTTGCTGAAGCCTATTTGTTTGCTCAGCTTGTGGAGTTGAAGGATGCACATCCAGAGAAACTTCCTGCAGACATTGATTATAGTCCAATTTATAAAGATGTCCGAGCTGCTGTAGATTTGTGTCATCGCGATGGAACTGTGAAGCAGGCTGTTGCAAGTAACCCTTCCAAGTTTATTCGTGAAGATCAAATGATAGTAGCGATGCTTAAAATGCTTCGCTATTCTGGTCGGATGACATTCCTGGTTACAAATAGCTTATGGGATTATACACATGTATTCCCTTTGCGGAAAGTGTGGAGTAAGTGGAACTACACCTCGTGATGATGAGTGGCTACACCATTTTGATGTAGTGAATACTGCTCAAAGCCTGGATTTTTCAAGGAAGAGGAATAAAGTTGGTTTACAGCAATCAACAAATTTGCAGAGACATTAGCCCTAGCGTGGAAAGAACAATGAACTAGAGACATTTGGCACCTTCATTATATCCTTCTGATCTATTTGCAGAGATCCCATGCAGTATCGCTCAAGGTCATTTATTCCAAATTGTTATGCAGCTGCTGTTGGTTTCATTTCTGATTTTAAGGGATCTACTGGACACTATCAGAATGTTCATATTACAAGTATATGCGCATGAAGGAAGATCTGGAAGCTATGCAGATCTACACAATTTATATAATGGCAAGTGTAAGATAAAACTTCAGATATGAATACAATGAAGATTGAAGAGCAGCAGTTTGTGAACATATTGTTTGATGAGGGGTTTCATCCAAAGTTATATAATTCCAGTCTCGCAAAACTTGATCCAGTTGAAGATAAGACACATGTCTCTACGAGAGTAATGGGAACACATGGTTATTGCGCTCCAGAGTATGCCATAACAAGATCTGTGTGCCAGCTGGAGTAATATCATCTATTCTTGGGACAGAGCATACCCATCTTCATGGCAATAACCAAAATGATATTGACAGATGGCAGAGCTCTCCATTTTTCCAATAGAAATGTCAAAGATAAACCATTCGACTTGTTTATAGTTCATCGAGGTGGATTACATCTGTTAAAGACTTGAAAGAGGAGAAGATTACATCCCGATTTTGAAGCATCAACTCCAGATTTTGTGCAGTTAATTAAGGATTCGATCCACCTTTCCAGTGCAGTTTTTTAGCAAGAAATGTACAGGTGGCATTTTTTGGTTCTATCTTTCAGCCTTCAGAGATCTCTTGCTTTGTCATCACATTGAAGAATGTCAGATATTCTTGCAGCTGTCAAAGACTCTAATTAGATTTAGTTCGATTTCCTTTAATAAAGGATTTGTTTTGTTAGAGTTTACATTGAGTTTTAGACTTTACTATGTTTAGAAAAACAGATCCAGTTTTCTAGGATCTGGAAACTATTTGTAAAGGCTTTAAAATCCTAAGAACTAGAGACTGGAGGGGGGGTTCAATCTTGGAGAGAATTGGGCCTATGTTATGATTACTTATCTTAATAAAATCACAGTCTTCTTTTGCCACTGTCATCAGACCATTCATGTTATCTTTTATTTCTGTACTTTGTTTAAGTTTAGCTTAGCCTATGCTCATAAGCTTGAATGAAGGATTTCTTATTTGTTTAGTATGACCCTGCATCCAATGTACTTGGTCATTTAGACCCTGCATTACATGTACTTTGTTATCTGAATGATATTCTCCATGCATTTCTGTTATATTATATCTGACTGACAGTCTCTAAAAGCACTGGTTCATTATTATGTTTTGATAAGCTAATCCTTTCATTGTGCTTTCTTGGTATCCCATTGATCCACTCACTGAAAGAGAAATGATTTTTTAAAGTTACCAAGCATACTTAGCTATAACCGCTAAGTAGTTTCTTGGAAAGCTAACAAAATGGCGCCGTTGCCGGGGAGCGAGGTGAGAAGCTGATCTTCCTGGGAGACGACACAAATCTATTCCTTGATGATAGACAAGGGGTAGACACTTATTGGTTATAATCATCTATTTGGTGACTCCATGAAGGACGAACTCAGTGGCGACTCCATTGTTCAGAATTCTGTTGGTGATTCCACTGGGATGACATGAACATAATCTCAGCCAAGAGGTATGCGTTCTGTGATTTTTCAAGTATTGTTGGTTTTCCTAATCAAATACCTGCTAAATATGAATGGGAGAACAGTCTTCCTAGATTTCGAGGAGAAGAGTGGGAAGTGCCAGCTGAACATTTGCTAGACTTTCATGACTACATGCATCGGTTGCAGGTAGTGCATGAGGATGTTCAGATCCGGCTCTTCTGTTGGTCACTAAAAGGGATTGCCCGTGACTGGTATTGGTCTTTGCCTAATGCTAGTATCAGCTCATTGGCTGATTTTCATGATGCCTTCCATGTGTTTTGTGAAGGAATATTTCCAGTTGATCTTCTCTATCCTCAATGCTGTAATGAGTTTTATTTATTGAAAGAAGATCCAAATACTCATGATGAATTTGTTGCAGCAGAAGATATCTCTTACCATGATCAAGAGATAGGTAGTCTTCAGGGTGATGACCATAGTATAGATGCTTTCAACAGTATACCACATGCATCTACTACCTTAGACTATTATGCTGATCAAATTGTTCCCTTTGAAAGTTTTAAACATGATAAACAGATTGATAGATCAGAAATTGAAAGTTTTGGATCTATAGCAGAGGTTGGACTGCCTACATGTAATATGGAAAGCAGTAAAAGTAGCTCTCAACTTCCGGATTTACAAACCAAGGTAAGTTGTCCGAACCATGAAGAACTGAACGGTCCAGATCAGCAACCTATCGTATATGTTCCTCCAACAAAGATCCAGCAATCTACGTTCATCAATGAGTTCGGTGAAGGAAACAAAGAGCAGCTGCAACACAGTCAGTTGGAGCAGCAGCTTCAAGAGGTATTTCATCATGTTTTTCATGACCCTATTGCTGATTTGTTGGATTCTTTCAGCAGCATGAATGTTAAGATATTTATGTCAGAAGAAGGTCATTTTATTCATCTACTCAAACCTTTCTTCTGCATGATATGGGATTTGTTATTGTTGGGATCAAGATTCAGCAAGATGCCTGTAAATCACAATCTGACATGGCTGCATTGGAAATCCAGTGTTACCTGATCATGCTGCTCCTATTAGTTAGCGTAGGAGTAGGTAGATAGGAGAATAAGCTCTTTTCATGAGCACGTAGATCAGTTTTCAGTTGTTATTGAATAAGCAGAGCAGGCTGCATGTGAGCTACAGATGAGATACAGGTTTGCAGAGGGATCAGTGCTGATGGCTTGATGACTCCATGCCCAATGCTAAAGGCTACTGGAACTACTTGGTTCTGGGATTCTTCGGAACCTCACTGGGAGGATTCCATCCCCGAGTAGGAGCCAGATGTTATCTCCTAAAATAACCAGTCCGTTTTTCTTCATTTTAGGAAGCCAGTTAGCTGCCGAAAGGGCCCATTTTAGGCAGCTAAAGGCGTTAACAGAAAAGACATAGCTGCCAAAAAGGTTTTTATAAGAAAAATTAAAAGATCGGGTCTGTACTCAGTTCCACATCAAGCGAGCCTGTGTTTTAGCCGCCGAAAGGAAGATTAGAACTCGTTGTCAATGATCATCATGAGGTGTAATGTCATAAGCTGCCGAAAATGAACAAGCATAAGGTATGATGGTCAGTTCTCTCCAGATGGTACAATTGACACTCACTCTCACAAGATCGACCTCATAACCGAATACAATTCACATGATGACATTCTAAGGATCACGTACAAGATGGAGTTTACTTGAATGCTTGTTGCTGCAGTGGAAATTTGATTGGAGATACATGGTCAGAGGTCTAGTCCTTGATAAGAAATGGGGTAAAATCCTAAAGATGGACCGCCACAAATATGTAAAAGTAGCATATCATGGCTTCAAGGAGATGTCGAGGGAAGATCGCTTTGCAACTTATGGAAACACCTTATTACAGCAATCCTTTGATGAACCTGATTATGCTCTCATCGATACACTATTCTCCCTTGCTGAAGCCTATTTGTTTGCTCAGCTTGTGGAGTTGAAGGACGCACATCCAGAGAAACTTCCTGCAGACATTGATTATAGTCCAATTTATAAAGATGTCCGAGCTGCTGTAGATTTGTGTCATCGCGATGGAACTGTGAAGCAGGTTGTTGCAAGTAACCCTTCCAAGTTTATTCGTGAAGATCAAATGATAGTAGCGATGCTTAAAATGCTTCGCTATTCTGGTCGGATGACATTCCTGGTTACAAATAGCTTATGGGATTATACACATGTATTACCTTTGCGGAAAGTGTGGAGTAAGTGGAACTACACCTCGTGATGATGAGTGGCTATACCATTTTGATGTAGTGATTACTGCTCAAAGCCTGGATTTTTCAAGGAAGAGGAATAAAGTTGGTTTACAGCAATCAACAAATTTGCAGAGACATTAGCCCTAGCGTGGAAAGAACAATGAACTAGAGACATTTGGCACCTTCACTATATCCTTCTGATCTATTTGCAGAGATCCCATGCAGTATCGCTCAAGGTCATTTATTCCAAATTGTTATGCAGCTGCTGTTGGTTTCATTTCTGATTTTAAGGGATCTACTGGACACTATCAGAATATTCATATTGCAAGTATATGCGCATGAAGGAAGATCTGGAAGCCCTGCAGATCTACACAATTTATATAATGGCAAGTGTAAGATAAAACTTCAGATATGAATACAATGAAGATTGAAGAGCAGCAGTTTGTGAACATATTGTTTGATGAGGGGTTTCATCCAAAGTTATATAATTCCAGTCTCGCAAAACTTGATCCAGTTGAAGATAAGACACATGTCTCTACGAGAGTAATGGGAACACATGGTTATTGCGCTCCAGAGTATGCCATAACAAGATCTGTGTGCCAGCTGGAGTAATATCATCTATTCTTGGGACAGAGCATACCCATCTTCATGGCAATAACCAAAATGATATTGACAGATGGCAGAGCTCTCCAGTTTTCCAATAGAAATGTCAAAGATAAACCATTCGACTTGTCTATAGTTCATCGAGGTGGATTACATCTGTTAAAGACTTGAAAGAGGAGAAGATTACATCCCGATTTTGAAGCATCAACTCCAGATTTTGTGCAGTTAATTAAGGATTCGATCCACCTTTCCAGTGCAGTTTTTTAGCAAGAAATGTACAGGTGGCATTTTTTGGTTCTATCTTTCAGCCTTCGGAGATCTCTTGCTTTGTCATCACATTGAAGAATGTCAGATATTCTTGCAGCTGTCGAAGACTCTAATTATATTTAGTTCGATTTCCTTTAATAAAGGATTTGTTTTGTTAGAGTTTACATTGAGTTTTAGAGTTTACTATGTTTAGAAAAACAGATCCAGTTTTCTAGGATCTGGAAACTATTTGTAAAGGCTTTAAAAGCCTAAGAACTAGAGACTGGAGGGGGGGTTCAATCTTGCAGAGAATTGGGCCTATGTTATGATTACTTATCTTAATAAAATCACAGTCTTCTTTTGCCACTGTCATCAGACCATTCATGTTATCTTTTATTTCTGTACTTTGTTTAAGTTTAGCTTAGCCTATGCTCATAAGCTTGAATGAAGGATTTCTTATTTGTTTAGTATGACTCTGCATCCATGTACTTGGTCATTTAGACTCTGCATTACATGTACTTGGTTATCTGAATGATATTCTCCATGCATTTCTGTTATATTATATCTGACTGGCAGTCTCTAAAAGCACTGGTTCATTAATATGTTTTGATAAGCTAATCCTTTCATTGTGCTTTCTTGGTATCCCATTGATCCACTCACTGAAAGAGAAATGATTTTTTAAAGTTACCAAGCATACTTAGCTATAACCACTAAGTAGTTTCTTGGAAAGCTAACAGTTTTAATATTTGTTGTAAGATATTGTAAAACCTTGGCCTAAAGTACTCCATGTCATATTTCATATGCCATAGTCTCATGGCTTAAACCCTATGTAATTCGATGCACAATTTGGGATTTATGTAAAACACATAGTTTTGGGACAATGTTTATATGGTGGTATGGACTATATGATTATGGGTTCGGATCGCGATATTGGAGGCTAGGGTGGCAACATAAATGCGCATGGGGAAATGTGGCATTCAATATTAGGGCTTGGCTTAATGTGTTGGTTTGGTCATTCGCAGCCCGGTTGCTTGTGCTTTGCTCCTGCATGATGTAACAGGGTGAAACTATGATGGCTTAACAGGTACATTGATAGTCTAGTTTAGCAGCATTATTGTGTTTGTTCATATTTTTTACAATGCATACTCCTCATCGTGGATTTTCTTGCGTGTACAGGTTCTAGGGTATGAAGGGGTCGTGGTCATGGGTTTCCCTATGTTCAGAAGACATACCCAATATGGGTAAGATCTTTTTGTACAAGTTAAAAACTTTCCTCTCTCTCACGTGGTTTTTTTACTGAGTTTGAACTTATTGGGGGTTTGAATATTTGGTTATGGGTTTTAAAGGCTTCCTTCTGGAAGAAGGACTGTTTGTGTAAAGAATGTGAAGCATCATAGATGCGTTAAGACTTGGGGTTTTTGCTGGGTTTCTAGAACCTTCGGGCTGGAACTAATGTATTTGGGGTTTTTAATTTAAATGTTGGTCTACCTGGTAAACGTGACTGTGTATTTCTCAATTGGCTCTATGAAATGTAAATAAGTTTAAATTCTGGTTATTGGTGGAAGCACCATTGCTTGCAATGGTGCAAGGTGGAGTTTAAAACGACTGTGTAACTCTTATTGGTGTTGGTAATGATTCTGTTTATAAATATAAACAACATATGAATACTGTGTTGATTTAGTGGCTATAATTCTTATTTATTGGATTGTGTGTAATAGAAATCCTTGTTTGAATTTTTGTATGGAAAATCGTTGACAGTGTCGATGGCTTTGGGGACATGTCGTATGTGGCAGTGGTGTTCCCTCCATTAGAGCTGCGATAGTGTATTAATATTGGCATTATATTTTTGATGGGTGAAACTTGTTTTATGGTTGAATCTTTATGTTAAGATGTAACAGGCTGTGACATGGGTGTAACTCTTTGGCAGTGTCTTTTTCATTCACATAGCGTTGACAGGGTTATAGCTTTTGGTATTATGATTTAAATGTTTGGATATGTATAAGGATGAGGGCCATAGTTACACTTTGTAATTTTATTGGGTATTTTGACCTAAGTGCAGAGATTTTATGTATTTTTAAATTACAGCATGTGTATAGATATATATAGATAATGTGGCTTGATAACGGAATGCTACGGCGTGAAGTATAAAAATGGATAACGAATCCTATAGGAATTCGTTACAGTGAGTTGTAACTAAACAAACCCTATAGGAATTGATCTTGGGTCATTGATGGTGGTGAGGATTTGTAGATGTATGGATTCTATTTGGGAATAATTCCTATGAAATCAATCCTGCAACTTCTGTGTATTTAAGTTTTTAGTGAATGTTGTACATGATATCATGGTTGATTTTTTATGTTGGTATTTTTGTTATAGCATGCGATTCCTATAATGTGGTTTGTAATTATTTAAATGTTTGGTTGATTATGTTGATAGATATTTAATGCATATGATTTCATAGATGTATTTGGTATAATAAAATGTGGTTTGGTTTAATGCGGATTAGATATTTGTTTAATCTTGGTTCTTGATAGAAATATATACACAGACCCTGAGAGGTCTTTGATGGGTTTTAATTTAGCTTTAATAATTTGATTTTATGATTATTCTCAAGTATAGAATAATGTATTTATAATATTGCTTCATTTACAATAATGTTCTGTTTATACTTGATATAATGTAAATGATTTATTTATTAGGTTCTGGTTACTATATTAGTTAATTGTATTTTATATTTATGTTTTATTTGTAGCGTGACCTGAATTAATCTTTTATGCCTAATTATAGTTCTGTTGGAAATATGGAATGTACCAGTACAGTTCATACATAAATAAACATATAGGCATTGTTAGAGTAATTCCTACGTTTGGGAAAAACAATGTTTAATCTCTAAATAAATGCGGAAGTAAGTATAGCAGAAATAAACCATAATTATTTCTTAAACAGTAATTAATTTGCAGACATAAGGTTATAAATAAAATATAAACCCTTAAATATTTTGACAGGAAAAAAATTTGTAAACATAGGGTTAGAAATATAATAAAAACGCTTGCATATTCTAACTAGAAATTATACTAGATAATGAAATAGGAAGTTCAGAACCTCATACTTGAAAGGCGATGTTATTCCAATGGATGAAACCTGCACACTCAATTACCCAGCATTAAAAACTCATAGGAAGATATGACCTCTGTATAAATGACTGAATCACTTGGGAACTAACACATTCCACCCAACCATGAACCGGAACCATTCCTGGTTTTAATCTGGATCCCACCGAACTGGTTCCAACATGCAAGTAACTTAGAAATCCTAAGATAAGGCTTCCCTAACTATATATCAGGTCTATATCAGCTCTCCTTTTTCCTCTTAGAAAAATGTTCTCCAAGAACTCTCTTGAGAATAATCAAGCAGAATAATGACTCCAAAGAGATGGAAGATATCTCCAAGCCTCTCTTTGGCTTGGGACTTTGTAGACAGACTTTTCAGTCAAAGGGGAAGTTAAATGAAGAATCGTTTCATTTCTTGATTTAACCATTTTTATTTAATTTAGGTACTTTTAATATTTTAACTTAGGAACTTTTAACTAGTTCTTGATTGAATTTTTGTAGGTTTTATAATATTTAATTTTCTCTTAGTAATAATAATAATAGATGGATATTTTCCGTCTTTCTTATATTATTAATATTATTACTATGCTTACTCTTTATACATACCATGTATAATATATATAATAATATATATTATTTGTTAACATTTGTCTTTGGGTATCATGTGTTATGATCCCTAAACTTATGACACTTTCTGCATTAAGGTCATCAGGTAGGTGGAAACAGGGATTTAGAAACCTAGTGCAATTCCTGATCTTATGCTCAAATTCAACATGGAAGGATCCAAGGCTTATTCCCAACACATCCAATTTATCTTTTCATGTGTTCTAGAGCTTCATGCTCAACACAAATTTCTCAAAACTCATGTGCTCCAGAGATTCTTGCTCAACACAAAACATCAATTTACCCATGTGCTCTAGAGCTTCTCCCTCAACAAAAAAGATATCATAAACGATGTGCTTCACGGTCCATTCCCTACACAAGCAAACATATATATATATCATATGCAATAGGCTTACCCCCAATATATCAAACAAATCATCATGTTCATATGTAGTGGGGTCTTTGACCCAGTATATCAAAATAAAACATCAAGGTAACATTATAATCAATGGGATGCATGCCCATCATTGTTAGGTACAAAATTCTGGATATCGCAAATTTCTACTATGAAAATCTGTTTAAATAGTAGAAATTCATTTCTCCTATATTTAACTTATAATTTATAGAAAAAAAAATTTCCTACTTTATTTTGATAACAAATAAAAGTTTTTTGAAGTTTTCATCATTATCGAAATCCTTCAGAAATAAACATAAAACAAATTAAAAAATAATAATCAAGAAAAATATAGAACCTGTTAAATTTTGAAGGGGACAAATATCCAAAGAAGACCGTTACTTCCAACCGTCTTCTAAAAATTGCCAAGATTACTTGCTTTAGGACCCCGGTCCTATTCATTGAGCCACTGGGATGAAGCTAGAATGTAGAAGCTTGTTCTGTCCTCTTTGTAACTCAGCAGTCACACTTGGAGTCAATACTCCAACAATTCACTTTAGCTTTCCCCTCGTCGAATTTCTCTTGTGTGCCTAACTTTTCAGTGTGTAGCAATTCACAAGGTTCTAGTGGTAGAATGTGTAATGAGCCTCCTTCTCATTCGATGGATATATGTGCTTTCCTAGGTCTTTGGGTTAGTTTTTAATTTAATGAGCCATGTGCTCATTTCCTCCTTTCTTGGGAACATGACCACAATTATAGGGAATTTTCCTCTTGCATCAGCTAGAAAGTCAATGTTGTTGCTACCATTTGTCATTTTTTCCTTCTACACCAGATCATTCCTCATAGTGGGTGAGTGAACACTCTTCATCGGTTCCCTTTGGATAGGTGTCTCTTCTTTTAATTATTAAATTATAAAATATTCAATTGCAGTCATCCTTGACCATCCTTTGTTAACAACATAAAACTTTACAATAAATTTTAATGTAATGTCTTTCCACAACATAATTTTTTTTTAGTTATAGGTGGGTTACAAACACCCCCTATTAAGTTCAACATCATCCTTGATGTTTCTTAAATATCATCTGAGTCTTCTTGGAACAAAATTGGATATGCTTCCCACATATGACTCTCCAATTCCTAGGTTGCTTAATATGGAATAAGGTGCTTCCATTGCACCTTTACTTGTCAAATGGTGTGATTCCAAAGAAAATTTTCTCTCTTGTCGGAGATACAATCTGGTTCAACCTAAAAATATCCTTCTGGTTCTATTTAATTAACATTCCAATTGATTACATGAGTAGCATCATGTACATACGTTTCAATATAAAAATATGAAATACGTTATGTATTTTAAGATTAGGTGGCAAAGATAACTGGTAAGCCATTGTTATAACTCATGACAATATTTCAAATGGTCCACAATACTTGGGTGCTAATTTAGCACAACTCCCCAACTTAAAGGATATATTTTTGGGTTTTACCTTGACAAAAACATGCTCACCTACTTGGAATTATTTTTGAGTTCCTATAAGGTTTGCATGACTCTTTTGTCTGTCTTGTGCAACTTTCAGATTGCTTTGTAAATGTTTCATTGTTTGTTCAATTTCTTCTAAAAATTCCGGCCCTAACATTAATCTGTCAACTGGATTACTCCATGAAATGGGAGTATTACACTTCCTACCATACAGTATTTCAAAAGGAATAAGTTTATATGAAGCATGATAATGATTGTTATGAGAAAACTCGAATAACTGCATATATTCTTCCCATTTCTCTGGATGATCCCTAACATACATCCTTAACATATCTTCTAAAACTTGATTAACTCTTTCAATTTGTCCATACGCTTGCATATGGAAAAAAGGTAATAAAATTTAATTTAGTGTCCAATCCTTTAAACAATGACTTCCAGAAATTACCAGTAAACTTAGGATCCCTATCATAAATTATCATCTTATGAATTCAATGCAAATGAAAAACATCTTTCATAAAAATATCAGCAATATTAGCAGCCTTATAAGTAGTTTTAACACGTATAAAATGAGCTGCCTTGTTATTTTTTTCTATCACTACCATCACAAAATCATTTTGCTTTTGATTTTTAGGAAGTCTTTTTATGAAATCAATGTTGATAATTTCCCATTTCCAATCTAGGATTGGTAACGGTTGTAATAGACCTACTGGGTGTTGATGCTCAACTTTAACCTGCTTGCGTTTTGTACACCTAGCTATATATTCAACCACTTCATTTTTCATGATGGGCCAAAAATAATCATTTCTTAACATTGTTATCATGTTTTGGTAATGAAGATGTCGTGAGTAAGGACTCTTATGTAGTTCATTTAAGGTAAACAATTTAATTTCTGGTACATTGGGTACATATACTCTATTTTTATATAACATTAAACTTTTTTCATTCAAATTGAAATCTGTTTTTATATTTTTAGATTCATTTTAAGTGACTTTTTCTATTAAATTTTGATCATTTTTATCCATTTTTACTTCGTCTTCAAACTTATCGTACAATTATGTTTTATAGCTACTAACATCAGCTATAAAATTCATATTTTCATTTTTGCT
Organism: Pseudotsuga menziesii; assembly: GCA_001517045.1. Taxonomy (NCBI): domain Eukaryota; kingdom Viridiplantae; phylum Streptophyta; class Pinopsida; order Pinales; family Pinaceae; genus Pseudotsuga; species Pseudotsuga menziesii. Next base: position 70,588 of record LPNX010809096.1, read on the forward strand.
TAAGGCATCAACCACCTTATTCTCCTTTCCTTTTATATGTTTAATCTCAAAATCATATTCGCTAAGGAAATCTAACCATCTTGCTTGCCTTGCGTTCATATTTTGTTGATCAAACAAGGATTGTAAACTTTATGTTATCAGACAATAATAAAAAACTTAAATGATGGTGGCACATTTTCAAGGCATGTATTATGGGAGACAACTCTAAATCGTAGGTAGCATAATTATTTTCATGCATTTTTAACTTTCTTGATTCATATGCTATTAAATTACCTTCTCGTGTTAACACTCCACCTAGGCCCCCATTGCATGCATTAGTGCATACAACAAAATCCTTATTTGGATATGTTATTTTTAATATGGGTGGAGTGGTTAATAATTCTTTTGAATTTTATCTATTTATTCACATTTTAAATCCCATACAAATATTTTTCCCTTTTTCTCTAAGGACGTTATGGGATTCACGATCCTCAACAATCCTTCTATGAATTTCTGATAATAACCTGTAACCCCCATGAACGATCGTACATCTGATACATCCTTAGGAACATGCCATTCCATTATTGCTCTTATTTTATCAGGATCCACTAATATCCCTTCCTTGGATATCACATGGCCTAAATATTGTATTTTATCTTTAAAGAATTCACATTTACTAAATTTAGCGTACAATTTTGTTTCTCTTAAAACTTGAAATATTATTTGTAGATGTTCATCATTTTCTTCTTTTTTTGAATAAATTAGTATGTCATAGATAAATAAAACTGTGAATTTATCCAAATACTTACTTAAGAAACTGTTTATTAAACATGTAAAAGATGTTGGAGCGTTCGTTAGCCAAATTGGCATAACTAGAAACTAATAATTTCCGTAATGGGTTCTGAATGCAGTTTTAAATAGATATTCATCTTTAATTCTGATTTGATGATATCTCGATCTGAAGTCTATTTTTGAGAATATCATTGCTCCGCATATCTGATCGAATAGATCATCTATGCAGGGAAATGGATATCAATTTTTAATTTTCATTTTGTTTAACTAATGATAATCTTATCATAAGCGTAAGGTGTTGTATTTATTTTTAACAAATAAGACAGGTGCTCTCCATGGAGATACACTTCACAAGTGGCTTTGAACCCAAAAATCCGACTGACCATACGTTTGATTTTTGGCAACAATCTGTCAACTATCCGACTACGTTCATCTTTTTTAAATGCCGATCTCTTTTCGTCGGATATCCGACCACTTTATAATGTAGACGGTTATCCAAAGCTATTTCATTTTATATTTGATGAATTATTTATCATTATACTAGTCATAGATACGGCATATCAAGGTCAGATATTCTACAACCAACACTTACCATAAGGAAATATTTCGACTACATATCCATCTGTAATGTCGGAGATCCGACGGAAATGCGTACAAGAAAAAGACAAAGACCAACGGTATTTTTCTTTGATCTTATGTCATGATCGTTAGGTATCGTAAAATATCATGCCAGTCGCCAAAATAGGCATGTGGAGGCCATGCATGACATAGGGTGAATGAAAACAAAGAGGTGTGTGCACCATGCAGACATGCACGACCTCACAATGCAGGAAGTACGAGCGATCATGAGCCTCGTCAGGAATGAAGAAAGGAGGATTTGGAAGAACGTAACTTCAAGGGAAATGGAAGCAGAGTACGTCAGGTTAGACTCGCCAATCCAGGAACCTATTGCGAATATTGGTTTTTTACTACAGGAGGTACAAACCACAGCAACCATGGAATCTTATGTGACTCATGGAAGAGTTGTGGAAAGTATTTCAATCTTATTCAGATCATGTTGGATGATGTTAATCTATCCATGGGTGAGAGTTGAGGTAGATCGGGATGGAGATTTAGAACATGCAAACATGATTATTTTCATTATGAAGAATATTGACTTGGATGATGAGACAGATCATTCCTACAGTATATACAAGCACCAAGTTATCTCTGACTTCATTCATATCAGGAAATAAATTCAAAGTTGCGAGAGCATCCAAGCTAATCTCCCCCTCTGCAAACAGGCTGATAACATGGACTCCACCGATGAGAGTGAGCCTTGCTACCCAAAGCATGGTATGGATGCACTGGGATGTAGATAGAGGAGATTTAATGATGACATGAATATTTAGAAGCATCATCTTCATCAACTCAAAGGAGAAGTGAGGGAAATTTTTCAGTATGCTACAGAGGACTTCCGTGAAGTTAGATTGATTTAGAGGCAACAAAAATATGCCGAGGAATCCTGACATTTGGAGCAAGCCCATGCCATCCAAGAGCTCACATATAGACTAACTCATGTCGAGATTCAAGTAGTAACTACGGCCTTCGAAGCCCGAGTGCAGAATGAAGTACCCAACCAGAACTTTGTTGATGGTAACTAGGGTTCTCGGACCTCTGTAGAAAATTAAACATGTATATTTGTTTTGTTGTCTACTAATGGGACAATATGTCTGTATATTTAGGAATATATCCATTAGTAACTTAGATTCTCCTTTTGTTTACTACTCTGAATGCTATGAAGAAGACAATGTTAGAAAGTACATAAGTTACAACTTTTCTTTAGCATAACAAGACAATGTATTTTTTGTATATATGCATATATAATATTTTTACATGTTGTCATGCAATATTGTATCGGACGTTTTTGAGAATTTTTTGTATTTTTTTTCCATACTAGTTTAAATACAACCTAGATTTCATATTGTGAATTATTCCTTTTTGTTTTTCTTTTCAGTTTTAGTGGTTCATTGCTAACCATGTCTTCATCACATTATATGACAACATTTAAATCTTTTGTTACAAAATATTGTTAATCCTTCTTAAAGCTCGGATGTATTAAAGGAGTACATCATTGTTATGTAATGCAAGTATTTGGCACTAGATTTGCTCTCAAATCCACTTGCAAAGCGATGTTGAACTTTGTATTTCAAGACTAATTTGAATGTTACTAATTTCTTGGCACATAAGATGTTTCTGAGTATTATAAGAATGGATGCCAAACTAAGATGAGATATTTGAATATATTCTGACCGTATACTTCTTGAGATAGATCTAGATTTTTATAATAGTGTTCCTTGTCACCATTTGGTTTCTATTGTTGGAATTCTTCATTTAATTCATCCTTGGCACACCTAAGCAACATTTGTTCGGTAAATCATTTGATAAATAAAATATGAGTATGATGACTTACTACAACGATCACTATCTTTGATTGTGCTTGCATATAAGATAGAACTAATACAAATTTTCTCTTTGTTACCTTTTAGATATGTCTTCATTACTCCACTCTTGGAAATTATTGTAAGGCATATTGGTTGAATATTTAAGTTATATCCTAATCATTTGGATTTCAAAAGTATATCACTTTGAAAGAAATCTCCTCTAGCTAAAAACTGTGCAATGCTTTAGATAGTGAGATGATTGGTTTTGTTGCATCACAGTCTATGTTATACAGTTGATTGGCACCTCTCCGTCCGAGTGCTGACATCCCTCAGGTTGGCACACAAAAGGACACTTATGGATTGAGGTTTGCCTAGTTTCATTATACCTTGGTTGATGATGAAATACATTGCCTATATGCCCAGCTGGTTACTTTGCTATTTTGAGATTTTGAATGCATGCGCGACTATCTTTATTGGCATCTCGCGCATATGCGCGAGTATTATGTTCAGCAGGTCACGCATACATCTATGCGCGGGTTGCAATTGTACAGAATCGTGCATCATGCGCAGGTTTCTTTACTACAGACCCGCGCATGGTTTCCTCAAAATTAGTTTTTAAAAACACGAGTTAATGGGAGATTAGTTGTTTCATTTACCTTAATCCCATTAACTGCTATAACCTCCCTAACCTTCGAGAACTGCCTCATTTCATCCATATAAATAGAGGCCTTGGGGAGGGTTTTGGATATTCATACTTGGAGAGCAAAGTTATGCTGGTGGATTTTCTACATAATCTTTGGAGCAGAGAAAATCAGAGTCCTTTGGTGACAGAGGAGTCCCTTGTTCAGACATTGGGTTGTAACCTAAACTCCCTCTATTATTGTTAATAAAGTAGATTACTTCTTCCATATTGTGTTTCATGTGTTGTGGCTTGGTAAATGTTTATATTTCATTATAATATGTGATTTGCCTAACCTGCATCTTTATATATGAATCATACTGTATATCGGAAGAATATTTGTTAACAGGTTGAAGGAGGAACTATCCTGGAGATTGTAGAAGTGAAGCAAAGAGGAAGAAGTTAGCTTGGGTCAACCTTCGTTTATTACAAGTAAGTTCCTGTTACTTCCCTATTTCCTATTTGTGCTTTTACAATCAATTTATCTGCAAGGTCATGGTATGTTGGTAACCCACAGACCTAGGTTATTAGGTGAATTATCCATTACAACAGAACTGGCGACTCCGCTGGGGAATGCCAAGTCTGCTTTAGGTCTTTTTCTGTTGTCCTGACTAGTGATTGCTCGAAGTCTCGTTTGTGATGTTTTGTCCTGCTTTCTTTTTTACTTACTGTAGCATTTGAAAGTCTTGGGTCTTTCTCTATTTTTGAGAAATTTTCATACCCATGCACGGGTTGTCCTTCTAGACAGTCGTGCATACTGAGTTACATACGCGGGTTGTCCTATAGAACATTCGCGCATCATACGCGACCTGCACTACTACACAGTCGCGCATACTTTTGAAGACTGTGATTTTTGTGTTGAAGTTTGCTTGTTCTTTGGCATGTTATAAGTCCTGTTTTCTGTTGAGGCTTTCTTTAAGAGTGTTGCAAAGTTGTCTGAGTGTATCAGGTGATCACGTTTTAGTGCTTTTCGAAGCCCTTGGGTTCTTTTTACTTGTGTTATTTACTTTCTGTATTTTGAAACTTTCTGGCCTGTTTGGGTTATTGGTTGAGTGCCTGAGTCTAGATCAGTGATCAGGGTCTTAGAATCTGTCTGTCCAGTCTGCTGTCTATCAGTTTTTGGTCTGTACTTGCCTGTTTGAAAGTCTGCAGTGATCTTTAGGTCATTGTTTGCACCCAAGTTGAGGTCCTGGCCTGCTTCTTTTGCTGGTTTTTAGGGTATGTCTGCCTTTTAGTTTCAGTTTGTGTTCTTTATACAGTCTATAAGTGTCAAGTCTACTCAAGCATTGCATTTATACATGCATAGTACTTTTTTGAGCATTTTTTAAAGTGAAAAATAAAACATAGATAATCTTCTGCATTGTAATTTTTGCATTAGAATAGTGTTTGTTTCCATTTAAGAAATACATATCTCAGAAAAATACAAAACATATAGGCTAGTTTCTCTTATTTAAGTGCTGATAGTTCATCATATATCTTTGAAAAAAAAATGAAAAGAAGCTTATTTTTATAGTGTTGGTCTGCTTTAAATGCACCTTTATTTCATTTATTTTTTGCTGAGTCAAACACCACACAGTCCATCACTACCGCTTCCTTTGAGTAAAGAATAGCCCTTAAAATTAACGCTTAAATTTAAAATCTATTAGTAAGTTTTTATTTTTAGGGCCTTCCACCTACTAGCTTAGGCTAGGTTTGTGGGCTAGGGAGTGTAAACTTCCCACAAACTATAAAATCAAACGTAGTCGGCCATTCATTAGGTAAATCCTTGATTCTACTACTGTATCTAGGAAGCTCCTCTCAAAAGGGAGTTAAGCACGAGGCCGCGTGGAGACTTGGACAGAGGGGATAACCCCCCGAATCCTTGTCAAGACGTAACCCAGGACTTTTACGCATCTGAGGATTCTGTCTAGGAAGAATTTCGGGCTCAGCTACCCTGCTCATGCGTAGGATTTCGGCTTGCGACTGTCCCCCTAGACAGTAGGTATTGTCAAGGTAGCCTTAGTCTCTTGTCTTTTTAGGGCTCATACACAGGTAAACCAGAAGGTTATTTCTGGTTGACCTTGAATGGACTTGGAAGGTAACCCTTGTGGAAAGTGCAGGAGGGCGGTTGGGTGATTCCTCTGCTTGTGCCTGAGAACCCCTCAAGGACGCCAAGTAACTGTTCATCGGCCTTCTTCTGGAAGGTATATCTTTATAGCCTGTTTTGATTGCTTGAGACCTAGGATTTTTTTTAGCGTATGCTCTGTGGATCTGCTTGTGATTAGTTGGCCTTAGGGTGTGTTGTTTTAAGTCTTAATTTTGGAGGACCAAGAGATTAGAATGTCAAGAAGGTTGAGAAACCTTCCTCCTCTCACATCACTAGAACCTCCACCTTTACCTCAAAGGAGGAGACTAAGCACAGGTGGTTCTTTTGAACCGGTAGGAACTAGTGAGGTTCTTGGTGAACCTGAGTTAATAGCTAACCACTTTGATTTAGACACAGTTGAGATAGAAGAGCTACAAGCTGACAAGCTTGCAAGACATTATAATACCCCCTTGACTGATTTGAACGATCCAGTGATTGTGCAGGTTAGGCCTTTTAGTTCACCAGTACTAGGTGTACCTGTAGGTAGAGCTATGTCTTCTGAAGGAGAAAGTTCATTTGTTTTCACCTCAACCCTTCCGGTTGAAGGGGTCCTACCTCCCCTGGTTAGTACCCCTAGATCTAATTTACCTTCCACACCCTTAACTCCAGCAAGCCGGGTGGTCCAACCACCGGTTTACTCGAACATAGGAAGTATGTCTGGTGATATGGCTACTGGGATTCCCAGTATACCTACAATACCTTCTTCTTTTCCTTACCCTACCCACAGTGGTCCGGTGGGATCCTCGGCTTTTTTCCAAGGATTCCCTTGGAATGGGGGGCACATACCCCCTTCCAATCCATACGTAGGTCCACCTCCTTCATATGTAGGAGTGCAGTTTGGAGCCAACACCTCTTATGGGAAAAGCTTCCAAACACCTATTTCGACCCCATATATGAGCTCTCCCTTCTCTTTGTTTAGTGGAGGGATACCAGCTCCAGTCTTTCATACCCCAGCTTCTATGGGGATGGGCCGACCTACTTATACTGCACCCCCCACCCAAAATCCAGTTGCCTATGGATGGAACCCATTCCAAAGCAACATAACCACTTCACAACCGGTGTCTGGGGGCAACCCCACTTTTACTTATGGGAATGTGGGGGCAAGTCCCTCTAATACCCAAGCTAGTACATCTACTACACCAGCTAGGCCAAAGCTTCCTTTTCTGGCAACTTTGAACTTGCCAGATTTATCGAAATTGATGAATGATCCGGTGAGGCATGACCCTTTGTGGCCACCTGTTCCCACCAAACTGCCTTTGGACATCCCTAAGTTCGAAGGGAAAGCTGGTGAAGATCTTGGGGCACATTCCACCACCTTCCATATTTGGTGTTCTTCCAACTCATTGAACGAGGATTCAGTGATACTTAGGCTATTCCAGAGGACATTAACTGGCACTGCAGCAAAATGGTACATTGAGCTTCCTTCTGCTGCTTTTAGCAACTTTTGGGACTTGGCTACAGCTTTCCTTAGCCACTTTCAGCTTCTAGTTCGTTACGATTTCGGAACGGACTTGTTGTCCACCTTTAGACAAAATAAGGAAACCCACATCTCGAATCATATCTAAGAGTGGAGGAGGCGAAAGAGCCTTATTAAAGCTACCATCCCTCCTGAGTTTTTACTAGAATGGTTCCTTAAATCTTTATTGCCCTATATATCTAAGGATGTTTCTACATTAGGAGTGACTAGTGAGGAAGATGCCATACTCAGGGCCCAGCAGTTAGAATTGATCTACTCATAGTGTGGGATCTTATACGAGATCATCCCTGAGGCACCAAGGCCTTCTCATGAGGCCGAGAAACCTAAGCCTGGACCCCATGCCGATGGTGTGGTTGGGTCCGTCACTTCTCCCACTGTAGAGTCTTTGACAAAACAAATTCAACAATTGTCTGTCAAACAGTCTACAGCGGAGGCAGCAAAGGCTGCCCCCTCTCCCCAAAATGCAAATGTATTTGCTCAATCTTCTCAAAAGGGCAATCAGTAGTCCGGCGGTAAGAAGAAGAAGGGCAAAAAAGGAGAGGGAAACCAAAACCAAAACAAGCCCAAGCCCGCAAACAATGCTGATGGGGGCAAGAAAGATAAAAAGAAAGTCAAGTTTCCTTGTAAGTTGTGCCAGGGAGACCATTTGACCCACCTTTGTCCCCTTATGGAACAAGCTTAGAAGCTGTTGAAAACCCAACCAACGGCTGTCCTGAAGGATCCATTTCCCCAAGGACAAAATTCTACATCAGCTTCTATTGTAGCAGGGGGCAGTTCAACTGCCTCTGACCCTAATTATATCAACATGGTTAGATCCTCTACTTTGTTGCAAACCAGGAACAAGAACTATGAGAAGGAGAAAGAGACTGAGGAGAAGGATAAAGCTATAGCTGAACCTTCCAATCCTCTTAGTATAGAGAAACCATTGGAAATAATGCCAAAGATACCCAAAGGTGTCTTTAAGAAAACTTTGCATAATCCCAATAGGGATGCTTCCAACTACTCAGTAGTTGAAGATCTAGCTCAAACTCCATGTGCAATGTCTGCTTTGGAGGTGCTTCAGAGTTCTCCCACCCAGCGGGATGCCCTTTTAGCAGCTCTAGGTAGTATGGACTCTTCAAGTCTCATGACGAAGCTTTGTTTGTCTGATGTCAAAATTTGCCTCCCTTACCATGTAGCCCTATCCATAGATGTTGTCCATGGTGGTAAGACCATTGGACAAGCTGTTGTGGATGAGGGAGCCTCTACTTGTGTCATGTCCCTGGCATGCTGGAAAGCTCTAGGATCCCCAGAGCTGGTCCCATCAACCACTTTACTTACTGCTTTCGATGGACGGTCTTTCCGTCCACATGGTATCTTGCCAGCTTTCGAGATTAAGTTGGCAGGCAAAGAGGTCTCTGTTGAAGTTGAAGTGATTGATGCCCCCTTGGACTATAATTTGCTTTTGGGGAGGAATTGGACTTATACAATGACTGTTGTTGCATCGGCTGTTCTTCGTGTTGTGGTATTCCCATATGAGGGAAAGTTGGTTACTATTGACCAACTTGATTTTACTCGAAGGGGCCGTTTAGAGTCTAAAAATTCCAATGTACCATTGGTTGATCAGGCCAAGCCTGCTCAGAGCTTGGGGGATGGATTGTATTCATCTTTGATGGGCTCATTCGACATCCCAGCCCCAGTTAACTATATCGGTTCCACTAGTGTGGGGAATTCCATCACTTCAGTGGTGGATAGGACTGATCCTTGGGTTCTCCCAACCCCCTAGGAACCGGAAGTGCCCTTGTCAGTGGTGGAAGTGGCATATCAAGCTATTACCCAAACCACTGCTGATCCTATTCCAGATCCTCTGTCAGTCTCGGATGATCTGGAAGAAATTTATATGCCTGCATGGGCAGAGAACTCTTTACATTCCATAGATTGCTTAGAAACTATTTTACCTTCCGATGAAGCCATTCTGGAAGCTATGTGTGCACATGAGAAGATATGTGAGGATCTTCATCACCGGTCTTATTTCCTTCTAGAGCTAAGCAATATTGAAAACCAGGAGTTCCACGTGAGACTGCCTGGAGATGTTGATGTACCTATGAACCCTTTACCTAGGGAAGGGGTGTTTGCCGAGGGGAATATGGAAAAAATTTCCGCTACTATACCAATCAACATTTTCATCAACCCAGATGTCGTGGAGAACATATATATAGGAGCAAACTGCTCTCCAGAGGAGATTGCTATCTATACTGCCCTTTTCAAGGAATTCTGCGATATCTTTGCCTGGTCATATGAGGAGATGCCAGGCATTGATCCATCTATTGTCCAACATGAGATCCGTACCTAGCCTGATGCCAAACCAGTTCGGCAGAAATTACGCCCTGTGAACCCGCGTAAAGCGGCGGCTGTGAAGGCAGAGGTTGAAAAGCTTTTGAAAGCTGGTTTTATATATCCTATTGCTTTGAATGAGTGGGTGTCCAACCCATTTCCTGTTGACAAAAAGCAAGGGACTATTCGCGTCTGTACTGACTTTCGAGATCTTAACAAAGCTTCTCCCAAGGACAATTACCCCACACCATTCATTGATCAAATCATTGATGCATGTGCGGGGAGTGAAGTCTTTTCTTTTATGGATGGTTTTTCCGGCTATAATCAAATCCAAATCAAACCGGAAGACCAACATAAAACTGCTTTTATTTTCCCTTGGGGTACATTCGCTTATAGAAAAATGCCCTTTGGATTGAAAAATGCAGGGGCAACCTTTCAAAGAGCCATGAACTTTGCTTTTCAGGATATAAAAGCCATTGTCGAGCCTTACCTAGATGATCTACCTGCACATTCTCACAAGAGGATCCAGCATCCTGATCATTTGAGGTTGATTTTTGAGAGATGCAGATACTACAAAATTCGCTTGAATCCCCACAAGTGCATTTTCTGCGTCGAGTCAGGGATACTACTAGGATTCATTGTTTCAAGCAGGGGCATTCAGGTGGATCCCCTAAAAGTAGAGGCCATTGTAAATTTGCCTCCTCCTCGCACACTCAGGCAACTCCAGAGTCTACAAGGAAAGTCTAACTTCCTTCGACGTTTTATTGTAAATTATGCCAAGATCACGAAAGGTTTCATGCGCTTGCTTAAACAGGACACCCCATTTGTATGGGATGAAGCTGCACAACTCGTGTTCGAGGCATTGAAGAAAGCCTTGTTGTCGGCTCCTTTATTGCGCCTGCCGGACTATTCTAGGGACTTTATATTATATCTGGCTGCATCGGAGTCCACCATTGGAGTAGTGCTAGTTCAGGAAAACGACAAGCTCGTTGAGCATGTTGTGTATTATCTTAGCCGTGCTTTGGTTGGGCCTGAGCTTAAGTACTCTCACGTTGAGAAGTTATCCTTAGCGGCTGTCTATGCTGTACAGAGGTTATGGCACTATATCTTACTGAGGACCACTACTGTAGTGGAGGATGTAAACCCTTTCCAATATGTTTTATCCCGACGCATTGTTGGGGGAAAATTCAACAAGTGGATAGTCATTCTCCAAGAGTTTAACTTAGTTTTCCAATCCGCTAAATCCAAAAAGTCCTTAGTATTTGCTGAGATTATAGCAGAATTCCCTACGGAAGATGATGTAGTGATTCAAGATGACTCATTCCGAGATGAGCACATCTTCCTTATAGCTACCTCTAATCCTTGGTACGGAGATATTCTCATATATCTCCAGACTTCGAAGTGTCCTACCGCTTAGTCTAGAGAAGACCGATGTAAATTAAGACTTCATGCAAAAAACTACCTCATAATAGGAGATACTTTATATCTAAGAGGGGTAGATTCTGTCTTGCGTCGCTGCCTTACTCATGAGGAAGCGGAGGTTGTCCTAAATGATTCTCACAATGGAGCATGTGGGGGTCATTTATCTGGGTTAGCAACGGCCCAGAAAATCTTACGTGCCGGTTATTTTTGTCCCTCAATCTTTAAAGATTGTGTGGAAGCAGTAAAGCGCTGTCACCCTTGTCAGCTATATACCAGGAAAATGCGGTCGCATCCTGCTCCCTTGTTTCCCATCGTCTCGGTAGGCCCCTTCACAAAGTGGGGGATTGATTATATGACATGCAACCCAGCCTCAGTTGGGGGGAACAAATACATCATTGTCACTGTCGACTATTTCACCAAATGGGCAGAGGCAATGCCTACTTTCAAGGAGGATGGGGAAACAACAGCTTTCTTCGTTTTCAATCAGATTATTGCTAGGTTCGGTATTCCAAAGGTGATTGTCACTGACCATGGCAGTCATTTTCAAAATAGCATGATGACAGAACTGACCTCCATGCTCGGATTTCGACAAGAACACTCTTCTCCCTATTATCCGCAAGCAAATGGTCAGGTTGAGGCTGTGAATAAGACTTTAAAGACCATTCTTAAACGTACTATTAATACAGCCCGCTCCAATTGGCACATCATGTTATACCCTGCTCTTTGGGCTTATCGAACCAATGTCAAAATTGCTATGGGTTTCTCCCCCTTCCAACTCGTTCACGGGGTGGAAGCTATTACTCCGATTGAATGCGAAATCCCATCTTTACAGATAGCTATTCATGTGCTTCCTGACACAACTGAGCTTGAAGAACGGTTGTTACACTTAGAACACCTTGATGAACAGCGTAGAGATGCGCTGACTGCAAACCAGGCTCACAAAAATAGGGTTAAAGCTCAATACGATAAATCGGTTAAGCCTAGGATTTTCTCTGAAGGGGAACTTGTCTTGCTCTGGGACCAAGATAAAGAACCCCTGGGGGCAGGTAAATTCAAGGCCATGTGGTTGGGACCCTATGTCGTGTCTAAAGTTTTGAGTAAAGGCGCATATGAATTAATGGATTATGATGGGAATAAGCTGCCCGAGCCTAGAAATGGGCTCTACCTGAAGAAGTACTACGCTTAGGCCTAGCACTTTTTCTTGTATATTAGTGTATGTATTTTATGTACATTAGGTTGTTAGTTTTGTTTTTTATACGATCTACTGGTGGTTGCAGATGTCTTCCGGAATGTATGTAGGTTTTGCTGATGGTGCCAGCCGTCATACTTGTAACCTGGCTTCGGCAGCATGGGTTATTTATTCTCCCACATGACAGCTTGTTGCCGTGGGAGGCGCTTGCTTAGGTCCTGCCTCTAATAATGTTGCTGAATATAGGGCGGTTATTGAGCTTTTATGGGACGCATTGTCACGTGGTATTACCCAGCTTGAGGTCCGTTTGGATTCCCAATTGGTTGTTTCCCAGCTCAATCGAGCTTACCAGGTACGAAACTCTACATTGTTACGTCAGTTTATGAGAATTCGTTCATTGGAAAGACATTTCGAAGTTATTACTTTTAAGCACATTCAAAGGAGCCAAAATTCAGTATCTGATGCATATGCTAACTATATTTTGGACTGGCATCTCACACACATTCAATAAAATTATACAGCAAACACATAAAAAACATTTGTAAATATACTGACAACCAAACACAATATATATATATATATGTAAATATCTGTTCATACAATAGATAGGTCGAGTCTGATCCGTAGATCCCAAAATATCCAAAATATACAAAAATATGGATCGTAGTCCATCAAAATGCCCTAAAACTATGACTATCCGCCGTGACCACTAGGACCTAGCTGGTCCCCATGATCTCTGCGCCCCCTGGCCTCCTCAGCCTCCTCAGCTGCAGCTGCCTCGACTGCATCCCTGTAGACCACTACTGCCCTAGCTACCCGTCTGAAAAGACGTAGCCAGGCTGGGGGCACCCCAATGACGAACTCCTGCATGGCTGCAGGGAGATGCTCTATGCGTATGGTGGGTACTCGCTCGGTAAGCCTCGTCAGCTTTGCCTCGAGTACCTGGATCAGCCCAGGATCTCCTCCTGCTACAGGACGTACAAAGGTGCGCGGATGCCCTGCGGGGCGGACCGGTCCAATATCTGCATTTTGACATATGAGTTAGGATTAGACTTGTACATATGTATATATTTTATATCATTGAAAAATTTATAAAAATTTAATAATGATAAAAATTAAAAAGACTTACCCATCTCTCCCCATGCTCCTCCTGGAGGGAGGACCAGGTCTGGATCACCTCAGAAATCTAATCCGGCATATGCGAACTGCTCCAATGCGGGCACCTGACGTTCCCACCATGTGTAGAAATCGTCGTCATACATACTCTGTACTACATCTCCTCCTCCGTGACGGAGGAAGATGTCACCCCACCTGCTCAGCCTCGGCTGACGTGGATGTCTAACCTCTAACGGTATCGCAGGGCTCATGGCTGGCACCCTCTCGAAGAAGAACGCAACCAATATGCTAGCATACCCGAAGTTCTTCCGTCTCCCTCTCCTGCAATCGGATAATTGCCTCTTCATAAGAGGAGCAATTCTCGAGCACCAGTCATATAGGGTGCCTCTGAAACAATCAACTGCCACTCTCATCTGAGTCCTCGTGGCATGATGTAGTCCTGATGCTCCTGAAAGTCTAACCACAGTACTGGTCAATACCTGTAATGTAAAGTCCTGTATGTCTGCGATGTGAATGCTACTGCCCTTCTTCTGTGTCCCTGGTCTGCAGAATACGTCAACATAATTCTGAACACTCAGAGGGTCACCACTCCTGCTAGTGCCCTCTAGGTTCACCGGGGCTCCTCGATGTGATAATCCAGTAATAAAATAGATATCCTGAGTGGTAATCTCCAAAGTCTCACCCTCAATGTTAAACATCCCAAGGTCATGATCCCAGTAGTTTACTAAGAACTCTAGTATGCGGACATTGGCCCGCATTGGTGATGTGCAAAATAACTTATACAGCCCACTATTCCGTAAAGCTTGAATGGTAGGCAGGCTTTGGAATGCTGCTTGGTCCATAATCTCGTGTTCTCGTTCCCTCCACTCCAGCACCATGATGTCCTGACAAAAAACACATATTTTAATTCAGTAATTCATGAAAAAAATTTAAAAATTTGAACCATTTTCAAAGCATTTATCTTTAGCGCAGTATGCACAACTGTCCATTGGGACAGGTCACGCATCATGCGCGGCTTCCTTATGCAGCAGCCCACGCATGAAACGCGTATGCGCGACTTTCATGCGTGGCAACCCGCGCATGCATTCTGCCCTCTTTTTAACTGATGAATTAAAATAAATTGACCATTAAAATTAAAATTTGTTTGGATGAAATTAAAGAGCACAGGGTGTAGATTTACCTGACACTGACGGATCTGAATTCCACCGGTCCAATTGTCCACAACGAGCAATCAAAGATAGAGGGTAAAATGCTCCTTTTTGGTCCAAAAAGTGAAATGGTAATAAATGTTTTGTTTTTCAATCTATTTATAGAAAAATTATTTCACAAAGTGGGTTTTTTCTATAGTTTGAAACGTTAATTGATTAATACCATCCCTTTTTGTGCCTTGGAACAAGTTATTAACTATTTCAAAGTGTTGATGCTTTTATAGGGTGGTTTTTGCTATTTCCAACACATGTTGGCAACTTACCATCCACATTAACCTTAGTATTCAACATTTTGCCACGGACTATGGTATTCTAAGCCATTAGTCCCTTTCCTCTACCATTATTCTTCCGTGTCTAGGATCCCTTTTTCTTGAGTATCATCCTTATATGGCATTGCCAGCCTTTGATACTCATTTCCGTCACTGTTTCAGGCCCTGGGGTTTCCTCATAGCTATTTTTCACGCCAAATAGAGCTTCATATGAATCTATCTTTACAAGCTATCCCGTTATAGGACTCCCCACCTTATGGAGTTTCTTTAGGCCCAGGTCTGACTCCTTAAAAATAGACTTGACTGCCGAGTTATCTCGTCCGTTCAAGCTCGTTAAGAATATGTGAACGGGCATTCGCATGGTGGTAGGTTATCTCTTTCTCGGCCCATGCGGAATAATATGAGAAAGGATCACTCTCTTTTCTTCGGAATTGAGAAGAGTATTCTCAGGTATAGGTTTATCACTTTTTTGGACTTGAGGGACTAAATTTACGGAAAAGGAACACCCGGTTTGAGCTTACTTTTTATTTTTCGTGCTCTAGACCCAAACATGAAAAAGATTCCGAGTGTACTTTGTGTCTTTGTCATGCTCGTTAAACACTAAAGAACAAAGCAACGAGTTTATTGTTGTAAGCCCCATTTCTCGTAACCAAATGGATCTTTTCGAGTGATCTTGCTTTCCTTCACACTTGTAAAACTCAAGCTATTTATGCTGTTATGGAAGGAGCGTTGGGTAGGTGGTAATTTAACTTTTTTCGGACCTCCCCGACTAAGTACAAAAAAGGTTCACCTTTTCTTCTTCGGAAGTTAAGAGAGTTATTTTGAGGTTTGTTTTATACTTTTTCGGCCTTAAGAGACTAAAT
>LPNX010809096.1:87418-99547 GCA_001517045.1 Pseudotsuga menziesii
TCATGCATATGCGCGAGTATTATGTTCAGCAGGTCGCGCATACATCTATGCGCGGGTTGCAATTGTACAGAATCGTGCATCATGCGCGGGTTTCTTTACTACAGACCTATGCATGGTTTCCTCAAAATTAGTTTTTAAAAACACGAGTTAATGGGAGATTAGTTGTTTCATTTACCTTAATCCCATTAACTGCTATAACCTCCCTAACCTTCGAGAACTGCCTCATTTCATCCATATAAATAGAGGCCTTGGGGAGGGTTTTGGATATTCATACTTGGAGAGCAAAGTTATATTGGTGGATTTTCTACAGAATCTTTGGAGCAGAGAAACTCAGAGTCCTTTGGTGACAGAGGAGTCCCTTGTTCAGACATTGGGTTGTAACCTAAACTCCCTCTATTATTGTTAATAAAGAAGATTACTTCTTCCATATTGTGTTTCATGTGTTGTGGCTTGGTAAATGTTTATATTTCATTATAATATGTGATTTACCTAACCTGCATCTTTATATATGAATCATACTGTATATCGGAAGAATCTTTGTTAACAGGTTGAAGGAGGAACTATCTTGGAGATTGTAGAAGTGAAGCAAAGAGGAAGAAGTTAGCTTGGGTCAACCTTCGTTTATTACAAGTAAGTTCCTGTTACTTCCCTATTTCCTATTTGTGCTTTTACAATCAATTTGTCTGCAAGGTCATGGTATGTTGGTAACCCCCAGACCTAGGTTATTAGGTGAATTATCCATTACAACAGTCTATTGGTGAAACAACTACTTAGATGATAAAAAATTGAGTATGGAAGACATTGCACAAAAGAACAACCTTGATTTTGATGATGATTTGACATGCATTTTTAATGACAATAATGCAAGAAATCTTATTCCTTGTATACGCATTATGAATGAAGAGGGTCCTAAAGGGGAATCACAAGACCAAAATTCTGAAGATGATGTATTTTTGAAGAAAATTGAAATTAACATGCTTACAAAAAGGCTCTCAGGGGAATTCCAGATAATAATAAATAGTTTACCAAGTTTGGGAAAATCAGCAAGTTTGATGAGAATGATGGATTTAATCTTGACACAGAATGGATGATAGATACATAAGCTGTCAATATGTGAGTTGTAATGTACCATGGAGATGTGGATGCTACTAGTAGAACAAGTATTCACTTGATTGAGGTTATTGAAGTGCTTGGAATTAAGAAACATGTTTCAAAGAGAAGTTGTTGCACAAATAATGACGGGGCCCATATGAAGAGATAAAATGTACATCCATACAAACAAGTGATAGATTATATAATGACCAATATCTATCCCAACCTTGTATCATTCAAGAGATATAATTTCATCATTTCAGAGAAGTTGTGATTCCAAGTCAACTCTCCTCCAATGGACTTCCTCTCTTCTATCAATGACTCAATGAATATAGGATTTCATCATTTAAAAGATAAATAAATCACAAAATCATGGTACTTGAACATTGCTTGCATATGTGATATTAGTTCAAAATCTAGTGAACCCTCCAATCTCCATCCAATGTACTCAATTACAAGAGACTGTAGATGTATCCTTTGTCATTAGAAATGTTGGGAGCGTTGGCCTCAAGGAGGGAAATATACCCTTTCTTAGCTCTTTTGTCATCATAGGAGATTTCCTCCAATGAAATCCAACCCCTCATAGTATGAATAGTCTTTGCATTCCTTCACATAATCCATACATTGAGATTATTGACCTCATGTAGGTAACAATACCCAGTCTTGGGTCTTTGTTCACCGGAGAAGTTTGTCTCTGCAAACCCCCTTAGGTGGAAGCAATATTGGTTCTTTGAGGCCTCTTTTATACTTCAGTTTGTTGGCATGTTTATTCTTTCAAGTATTCCTTGAATGTCCCTAACCATATTTTTCTTTACAAGCAAGAATTAATTATTATACACAATGTGATTAGAGAGGACTAGCTTGGCCTCTAGCAGTTATTTCTAGTTGAGACATGCATACAAAACAATGGTGTATATACATGAGTCTAGGGTAAGTGCATTTTTCAATTGGCCTTTCTTACACATTGTGTTGTAGCTACAATTGTTTTGAAGAAGCTACAATTTAAATGTATTTCATGATTATGCATCATTTCTCTTACTATGTCCTATAAATACGCATATGTTGTCCAACAAATATCAGATCTTTACTTCTTTCATGCAAGGATACTCCAAGAGTGAAGTTATAAACATAATATATAAACTTGGCATGTCTTCTAGAATGTTCACTTAGGAAACCTTAGGTTTTAGGGTGGTTACCATAATAAAAAATAAAATAGAGTCAACCACACTTAGAGTAGGGTACCAAAGGTCATTTGGATATTTTTCTAGGGCTTCTAGAATGATCACTCTCATGTAGGAAAGGGTCAGATGGAGGTGTGGTTACAAGTTTGCAGAATAATGGAAGACATATACCAAGGAATTGGCATCAAGCACTATTAAGCCGAGGCAAGGTAAGGACAAGCTAGTTTGTCTAAAAACCCTTTGCATGGAACCTATTCTATAAAATAGGGTTATGCTTCCTTGTTTGGTCAAGACATGCAATTCAATACATATTCAATACTAGTGATGGGAAAAAAATGTGGATTATTAAGGATTATTTTACCATCCAAACCTACACTCAAAGTTAAGCAACCCTATCTGGTTGGAGTGTTAATAGTCGAATCTGACTTTCATTTTGAATGATAAATAAAAATAATATATTAGATGAGCCTATAAGATTACAATAAGCTCACCTATATAGGGATTGAGACAGGATACTGAAGGGTTATTCCCTTTCACTAGTAACCTAATAATCTATTAAATTATAAGTAATAAAATTAGTTAAATATTCACAACATTTCCTTCCCCTTAGGAAAGCTTTGTCCTCAAAGCTTTATTATTTTCCTAATGTCGTCATTCATTTCAATTCGATGTCGCTATTAGAATCGGATAATATTTCTTGTGCAAAGACTTGCACTTCCTTTCCATTGTTGATTCTTCACTATATTGTCTGATTGTTCCTACATGTATGGCTTGGGTCCAGTCATCACCACATCGACGACATATGTTTTTATTCTTTTTTCTATTATCAGAGTAACTGTTAGATGACTCGGACCTATTTTCCATTTCATAGGCATATGATTGATGTTTGTTGAATTTATGGTCGAGTGACCAAGTATCTTCACAGTACCTACATTTTGTCTCTTTTTCTTGTCGATAATGGTTATCGCCTCTTGTTTTTATTCCTTCCAATTTTCATTTTGCGAGTTTTGCTTTATGTCTTGATACTTCTATGTTAGGTATTTCATGTAACTTTAACTATTTTTGGAGGTATGGATTAAGGAATCCTATATAGGTTTCGATTCTTTTCTTGTCAGACAACACAAATACTCATGTCGATAAGGATTCCCACTGATGTGTTAATTCCTCAACACTTCTAGCCTGTTGTAATCTGGTAAGTTTACTGAAAAAATCATGTTCTTTGATTCCTTCAGATCTATTACAAAAATAATTTTTGAACAAGTTCCAGGTCTAGGAATTGTCTCTCTTCCTCCATAAGTACATATTATAGGCATACCCTTCAATATGCATTGACACATATTTCACCTTCTCCTCGTTAGATTAAATATTGTAAATGTCAAAGTATTCTTCCGCCTTGTTTATCCAAGCAATGCATTGGTATTCACTTCCATTGAATTTCGACAACTCGATTTTTTCCTTAGGTGGGTACACTATGTAAGGACGATATTGATTTTCTTTTTCTTTATGGTTTGATGGTGGATCGAAACTACTAGACGATGCAAGTGACATATTTGAACTGCTTCATTGTTGGCGGTGATTTTTAACTTTTTTATTCTCTACTATCTTACTAACATTGTCTATTTTGTTGTTTAATCGTTCCTCCATATATGTAAGTACTTTTGTTTCTATCTTTTGATTAAGTGTCACATTGTTAATCTCTATTTATTTTTGCAATTCTTCTTGATTCTTAGCAAGTGCTTATTGTGTGGAAATATGAAATGACACATCTAGTATGTCTGGACTATTGACTTGGTCTGTCTTAGGCATTAGTCTTTGTAACACATCGATTAATGTATTATGGTTCTGCATCATGGTGCTCAAGTTTTGTATTAAGGTGTTCATGACTTGAACCATGGTACTCATTTTGTCATCCAAGTCTTTTTGTTTTTCATTTAGGATGTAAAATTTTTCATCCAGCCTTCTTTCTAGTACTAGAACAACTTCGTCTTTGATTTCTTTTTTAAGCCGCTGTATTGCTATTTTTCATCTTTTCCTTCAAGTTTTTTTGGTTAGCAACGAGGAATGTGATGTCCTTCTCCATTTTTTTGATTTTCTCTTTTATTTCCTCCATGGTATTGGACCTTGTATACAGAGGTGTGTACTTCAATGCTATTTTGGCTTGTGAGGGGTGAAAGAAATTATTTTTACTAAGGATGGTGAGATTTTAAGGAATACTAATTAATTATTATATTAATTATTATATAATAAAACCTTTATTTTATTATTTTGTTCTAATATAATAAAACAAAAATTAAATATTACAAATATATTATATTATAATATATTGAATTAATATATTATATTATATTGTATTATAATATATTATAATATTTTTGCTTTTTGTTCTTTTTTCCCGGTCGTGCAGGTGGAATGAAAACACATGAGGAGTGGAGGAGTGTTATAATAATCAACCCATATTTAGCTACCTTAGACATTAATTAATCCATTTTTTTCCTTATTTGCCTAGTTTCCATATTCCACCTTATGCAAGTTGTCCTCCACACATCCATAGTGGTCAAACTTGCTAAATTTGAGTCATGCAACACTTGGGAAACCTCTTGGAATCAAATCTGGTTTATTCCTGTCCTCCCTAGTGCATGTCTACTTTTTTTGCTTTATTGCCTTCTTTTTCTGAGTTTTAAGGCAATTGGGAAAGTTTGACTAGGTGAAGTTAACTTGTTTTTTGTCCTCATCATCCTCCAAACTTTTCTCCTAAGAACAGCATGTATGAGTTGTAATTCCACCACCTATTAGCTTTCCTAATTGATTTTTCCAATTTGTGAGCTCCTAGACAGTTTTGGAAACTACTTTATGCACCTATGGGGGATTTGCTTAGATTTAGTAAGCCTTCTTTTGACCAATTTCGAATGGCATATTCATGCATTTGAATATCTCATGTAATTATTTATTGTGGTAGCCTATGACTTCACAGGGTTGGATATTGTATACTTATTCAATACAGATTAGTGTTCAGCTCCATATTCAGTCTCTTTTGTGTGTAATTCGCATGTGTAATTGGAAATTTTTGTGAGTGTAATTGTTCTAACACCTGGGTTCAATTTCCACATGGTATCAGAGCCTTTGTATATCGATTTCTCTCCTTCCAATTCATTATTGCAAGTTTGACATCATTGACTGGGAGCATTCTGCTGACTGAAGGGACAATTTCTAAGCTATGGATCAATCTCAGAAGATCATCTTGACTCCATTTAACTTCTTTGAATGGAAAGTAGAGATGGTGATACTGTTGAGAGTGAAAGGCCTCTACAGAGTGACTATGGAAACAGAATCAGATCCCAATGTAGCTGCAGAGAAAATTAAATGGCACAACAGGAGGGATGAGGCCTGTGGTCTCCTGTGTCTGAGCATATCCAGAGACCTCCTTTTCCATCTTGATGGATTAACATCACCAAATGAATTATGGGAGAATATTACTAAGTTTTTTGGTAAGACAGATGAGATGAGGGGACATCAAATTGAAAATGAATTGATCTTTCTGAGTCCCAATAGCTTTGAATCCCTGCAACTCTATTTTTCCAAGTTCAAAGCCCTTGTTTTGCAGTTAAAACAATGTGGGATCGAAAGGAAATATGAGAAACTGGTTTTGGCCATACTCTCGAAGCTTGGCCCTGACTATTTAGTGTTTGTATTGACCTTCTATGCCACAAAGTTGATAGCTCGAGCCTGGAAAATGCCTAGCCTTGCATATTTCATGGAATCTATCACACAAGAACAAGATAAATTGGTGATGATGGGCACCATCAAACCTTCCAAATACAAAGCTTTGGTTTCTGGATATTCAAGGTTGGATTCAAAAGGAAAGAAGAAATCTAAGAAGCCACCTAAGCAAAAGAGAGACAAGAACAAGTCTCCAGAGGAGCCTCAAGGTTCCAAGAAGAACCCCTAGAAGAAGAATAACAAAGGAGAAATGAGCAAGTGCACATACTGCAGTAAGGGAAATCATCCTAAAATCTCCTGCATGAAAAAGCAAATTGACATGCTGACCCAACTCCTGGAGAAGAATGGCATCTCCCTTCTAGACAGCTCAAAGAAGAGGGAAGGAGGATCAAATTCAGAAGACAGAGAGAGAGTTCATGCATTGGTTGCTGGCACATCAAGCTCACCTAGTTTCATCATTGATTCTGTAGCTTCAAGACATATGGTTTTGACCAAGGAGGCATTCAACTCACTTGACATGTCAAAAGGTCCACCAATAGTACTGGGAGATTACTCTCTCACTGAAAGTTTGGGCAAAGGGAGGATTGATATTGACCATGGTAAGTTCAACAATGTGTTGTATGTTCTAGGTCTTGCCTCTAACCTCTTATCAGTGTACCAGATGACCCACACAGGGTCTCCAAAGAAGGTCATATTCTCCCCTGATGAATTTGAGATCAGAGAGATCTCAAGTGGTAAAGTCATTGCAAAAGGAGTTGCAAATCACACTTTGAAGGTATACATGTTCTCACACTTCCTACCCTACTGAAACCCCTCTGCTCTTCTGATTCATGCTAATGAGGCAAGAAATATTTGGCATGAAATATTTGGACACCTAAATTAAAAGTATCTCTATGATCTTAGTGAAAAAGAAATGGTCATAGGGTTACCAAAGATTAAGTTTTCCAAAGGAGTCTGTCAAGATTGCATCTTAGGAAAACACCCAGTGCATAAATTTGAGAAAGCTAGTCATGAGAGAACCTCTGCAACTCTTGAGTTGATCCATAATGATGTTGCTGGCCCATTTCCTCATATGTCAATGACTTAGGCCAAATAGGCATTGACATTCATAGATGAATTTTCCAGGTATTGCTGGGTTTACTTCCTAAAACACAAGTCTGGAGTTTTTGGCCTCTTCAAAGTCTTTAAGGCTTTGGTTGAAAACCAGTCTGGGAGGAAACTCAAGGTCCTCATATCTGAAAATGGTGGTGAGTATGTCAAGTCTGATTTCATTCAATGTTGTGTAGATGCAGGTATTCAGATGCAACATTCTATCCCTTACACACCACAGAAAAATGGTGTCACTGAGAGGAAGAACAGATCACTGAAAGAGATGGCAACATGCATGATGGAGGCTAAGACTTTGCCACCAAATTTTTGGGCCAAAGCTATAAATTGTGTAGCCTATATCTAGAATAGGGTGCCTCATAAACAACTTGATGGTATGACTCCTTTCAAAGCATGGAGTGGGCACAAGCCAGATGTGACCCATTTCAGGATTTTTGGCTCAAGGGCTTGAGCTAGAATTCCAACAGAAAAGAGGAAGGCTTTGCATCCCCAAAGCCAAGAGTGTCTATTTGTTGATTACTTTGAAGATTAAAAAGGGTACAAGCTGATCAATTTGAGTACAAACAAAGCCTTCATTGAAAGGTGTGTTCAGTTTCAAGAAGAGCCCCTAGCAGCAGTGGAAGTTGGAGAATCCTCTTCACCACCAGAACCTTTGAATGTTGGTGAAGAGATAGTTGAACTTCCTGATTCTGATATTTCTTATAATGATTATTTAATTGCATATCCTAACAGTCCTACAATACCAAAATGGGCAGCAAATACCATTCATGCAACTGGATAACTAGCTGGAAATCCTAATGATCCTAGGAGGACTAGATCTCAGTTTGAGAGTGCTTTGTGCATGAAAGATTCTATGTTTGCAGAGAAATTCTATCTGATGGTTGAATAAAACCCACAGACATATGAATATGTATAAAATGATCCAAGATGACAAAAATCCATGAAATAAGAGTTCAGCTCACTCCAGAAGAAAAACACTTGGGAGCTGGTTGATCTTCCCCCAGGGAGGAAGCTAGTTCAATGTAAGTGGGTTTACAAAGCCAAATTTTTTGGTGATGGTTCACCTCTAAAATACAATGCCATATTGGTATCCAAGGGCTACTCATAGGTACATGGCATATACTACAATGAGACCTTTGCACCAGTGGCAAAGATGGACTCCATCAGGCTAGCCTTAGCCATTGTAGCTTCAAAGCAGTGGGAGGTACACCACATAGATGTGAAGTGTGCTTTCCTGAATGGAGATCTCATTGAAGATATTTACATGTTGCATCCTCAATGATTTTCTACTAACCCATCTCTTGTGTGCAAGATAAAGAATTCATTGTATGGGCTTAAGCAAGCCCCCAGGGCTTGGTATGCCAAGATTGATAGCTTTCTGCTATCATTGAATTTTGTTCGATGCAAGTCAGATCCAAATGTCTATTTGAAGCTGATTCATGGTTCATTAATGATCATTTTTTTGTATGTTGATAACCTTCTCATTACAGGAAGCTCAAAGGATGAAATAGCCTCCTTGAAGGATGCAATGAACCATGCCTTCTCAATGACTAATTTGGGCTTATTGAGCCAATTCTTGGGGCTCGAGATTGCTCAAACCAAAGAAGGAACCAAGGTACATCAGTCCAAGTATTCCTTGGATTTTCTGAACAAATTCAATATGAAGGATTGCAAGCCAAGCAAGACTCCTTTCCTTTCAGGAGTTAAGCTTGAAGAAGTTGATTCTTCACCTATGGTAAACAATACATTGTATAGGCAATTGATTGGATGTTTGCTGTATCTTAGACATAATCGACCTGATATTTCTTATGCAATAAGTGTGGCTTCAATATACATGGATCAGCCTCATGAGATCCATTCGAGAGCAGCCAAAATGATCCTTAACTTTGTTTAAGGAACAAGGACTCATGGGATCTTCTACAAAGCTAAATCTGATCTTGATTTGATTGGGTTTACTGACAGTGATTGGGCAGGTGATAGCACAGATTGAAAGTCAACATTAGGATATGTGTTCATGATTTTTGAAGGGCCAATCAGCTGTTCAAGCAAGAAACAAAGTGCCATTGCACTCTCATCTACAGAAGTAGAGTACAGAGGAGTTGTAAATGCAGCAACTCAATGTTTATGGTTGTAGGGTTTGCTTAGTGAGTGTGGATTCGAATCAAAATACTCAACTACTATCTATTGTGATAAGCAGAGTACCATTCAAATCTACAATGATCCAGTTCAGAAATAGAGAACCAAACACATTGAGATCCATATGCACTACATCAGACAGCTTTTGCATGATGGCACCATTCACCTACTCTCTGTTCATCTTTAGAACAAGTAGCAGATATCTTCACCAAAGTTTTTTGTGAGAAGACATTCAGCAATCTCAAATCACTACTGGGGATTGCTGATCATGCTGTGAAGATTGAGTGATGACAAGATTTTCAAATTTTGTTTTATTGTCCATGTTTAAGGGAGGATTTTTCCCACTGGGTTTTTGCCTCTTTCCTTGGTTAAATGGACATGCAGTATGTAAAGGGTGACTAAGCTTTGTTGCTAGGACCTATAATTTTCTGACATTTTACTCATAATTCAGGCTTAAGGGGGGGTGTTAGAATAATCAACCCATAGTTAGCTACCTTAGACATTAATTAGTCCTTTTTTTGTCTTATTTGCCTAGTTTCCATATTCCACCTTATGCAAGTTGTCCTCCACACATCCATAGTGGTCAAAATTGATAAATTTGAGTCATGGAGTGCTTGGGAAACCTCTTGGAATCAAATCTACTTTATTCCTGGCCTCCCTAGCGCATGTCTGCTTTTTCTGCTTTATTGCATGCTTTTTCTGAGTTTTAAGGCAATTGGGAAAGTTTGACTAGGTGAAGTTAACTTGTTTTTTTTCCTCGTCATCCTCCACCCTTTTCTCCTAATAAAAGCATGTATGCGTTTTCCTTCCACCACCTATTAGCTTGCCTAATTGATTTTTCCAATTTGTGAGCTCCTAGACAGTTTTGGAAACTGCTTTATGCACCTATGGGGGATTTGCTTAGATTTAGTAAGCCTGCTTTTGACCAATTTTGAATGGCATATTCATGCATTCAAATATCTCATGTAATTATTTATTTTGGCAGCCTATTACTTCACAGGGTTGGCTATTGTACACTTATTCAATACAGATTAGTGTTCAGCTCCATATTCAGTCTCCTTTGTGTGTAATTTGCATGTGTAATTGGTAATTTTTGTGAGTGTAATTGTTATAACACCTGGGTTTAGTTTCCAAAAGAAGAGAGGTGAGGGTAGGACAGAAGGTGAGCAAAACGATGTGGTGAGGAGGATGGGCATAGGGAAAGATGATGTAGAGGAGCAGAGGAAGCCGGTGGTGGGGAGAAGCGGATCGGTGGAGTGGTGGCAGGTGGTGGTGGAGCGCACAGGCAGAGGAGATGGTGGTGGCTGGAGGAATTTGGTGGATGAGGAAGACAATGTGCAGAAGTTGCACATGGGGAGAGATGCGACATGAGTGAGTAGGAGGATGAAGCAGGAAAAGGGAAGTGTGAAGAGGGAGAATATGCGGCAGGAGGACAAGGCAGACAGAGGGCGATGTAAAGAGGGAGTGTGGAGCCAAGATGGATGAGGAGTGGTGAAGGTTGGGAAACTATGTAGGTGGAGGACCACGATGTGAAACATAGTGAAGGATGAGCAACATATGGTGAGGGTATGGAGGGAGGTGAGAAGCAATGAAAAATGAGTAGGGGAGAGTGGAGCGGGTGAGAGGTGGATGGGGGAGTGCATGCAGGGGAGCAGGGATGGGAAGAGAGAAAATGAGAAATGATAAGGTGGAAGGACAGTGGAAACAACAACGTAGAGATGGGAGAGGGAGGATGAGTCGAATCCGAGCTCAGTCTGAAGGAGTGAATATGCTCTGATACCACTTGAAGAAACTGTATCCGGTTGGAGTATTAATAGTCGAATATTAATTTCATTTTGAGTGATAAATAAGAATAATATATTAGATGATGATATAATATTACAATAAACTCACCTTTATAGGGCTTGAGCCAGTATACTGAAGGGTTATGTCCTTTCACTAGTAACCTAATAATGTATTAAATTATAAGTAATAATATTAATTAGATATTCACAACACAAAGATATTCAAATCCTTGAACAAAGTGCACCCCTACGGGAACTTAAGAGAGTTGTATATTGTCGCTACAACTATTCCTCTTACTTTGGGCTGGCTCTTGTCTTGGACAAGAGGAGGACCCCTAAAAAAGGATGTTTATGGTTTTCCTAAATTGAGGGATGGTGTATTGTTCAAATTTGTGCCTAGGCAATGGTTGGATGACTTGCATATAAGGAGGTCTACCTAGACTGCTATAAACATGCTCTAACAACCATGTGGATCTAATTCAATAAGCCAAAATTTTTGGGAGGGCTCTTCCAAAGATGCTCATCACAATCTTCAAAATAAGTACAAAATAATCCAAGAATTGGTGTATGATATTTTACCTTAGGAAATGTGTTTTGTGCTCACCATTAAGCACATTCAGATCTCAGATATTCAAAATGAACAAATAATTTAGTGTTATGTGTGCCTATAACCTCAAAGAGATGGCATCTTTCCATAGACACTTAAACTTTGAGGCCCCATAATCCTTAAACCCTTAGAATTTACTCTATTTTGAATTTGGACTAGAACATAATTATGAAGGATTAAATTATGCTTCATTGACACCAAATGGTTCTCCTTCAAATTTTAGAATGGAATACTATCAGGATTGTGCTAGCTTTAGCTGCACAAAATGGATGGAAAGTACATCAAATGGATGTAAAAAGTGCATTTCTAAACGGTGATTTGCAAGAGGATGTTTATATGACTCAACCTCCTGGTTTTGAGGTTCCAGGGAAAGAAAATCAAGTTTGTAAACTAGTTAAGGCATTCTATGGATTGAAACAGGCTCCCAGAGCTTGGTATGCAAAAATGGATGCCTACCTACAGAAAGTTGGTTTTCTTCGTAGTGAGTCAGATGATACTTTGTATG
>LPNX010809096.1:100082-115082 GCA_001517045.1 Pseudotsuga menziesii
TTTTGGCAACGGTAAATTAGTTGTTACTCTTTGGATATTTAAATCCATCGACAAAGTGTCCTCAGACACATAATTTTATTAATGAAGAAGGAAAATAATTACATCACAGAGATGTGAGGGCTAAATCCCGAAATATTACCTCACATGGAAAACTCGAAGGATTTAAATATCCAAAGAGTAACAACTAATTTACCGTTGCAAAAACTAGGGGACACCTCACATAATCACGTGAGTGTGTAGATGCCCTTTAACATTTATTAAACTAAACTTCTAATTATTACATTTTGGATCATAATTCCTAACAGAATGGATGATTTTGCGAAGGGACAAAGCCAAAAATGGTTGACATTCTTAATAAAAAATTATTTTCGTTTACCCAAAAATGGTTGGCATTCTTAATTAATTGGAAGTGGGGGAACTTTGCTAAGAATGACATTCCTTTACGATATCACCAAGTTCATATGGAACCTACAAATTTATAGAAAATACATTTAAAGACTCATTTTGGTACCTGTCAGTGGTTGGTAATGCCCTTTCATGGCATTACCAATTTCCCTAGTACCTTCGTGTAGACCATGAATGGAATCTTCTTCCTACATGTTAGATGATGTTTACAGTATTGGATCAAAGGTTTACTGTATTGGATGAATAATAATTACCTGCATGATAGTTTTTCTTCAACATAATTATGGAAATTTGGCTTCTATCTGAGGAAGTTTGTGGATGATAGATGGAGCTCTTATTTCACTAGTTTTAGGAAAATTTCTAGGGTTGTAGAAACAACCGAACTGAGGCAATTTCATGAATGTTACTGTGGAAATTCAAGTGGTTTACTAAGGCAACAGTAGAAAATTAAAAAATTCTAAGTGATTCTTCTTGTATAACCTTCAACTGTGATTTTTGGGATAGTTACAGAGGTAGCGGCATATTTTGAGCAACTCTGATTTTTGGATATTAGCTCATAAGCAACCACAGTTAGAGACAGGGTTTGGGTGAATGTTTTTTAAGACATGGTTGCTTCTTCTGTCTTGTATCTAGTTTGTGACTGAGTTATAAAAAAATCCTTGTATGTGGGAAGATCTTAATGATATAAGATGAACACTCCATACACTTCATGAAGGTGTTACATATACAATGAAGTAAAGAAAGTATACACAATCGGTGAGACCTTATTGATGATCTTTTTCAGACATCTATTGATGATGTATACTTATTCGCAATCCTTGATGATGATGGTAACATAAACAATCTGAACATAATATGAAGATGATGCTCTAGTACACCGTAGTGATATGACCTGTTTTAGATAAGTTGGCATGAAGTGTATGAGTAGATTCACAAAGACATGATACTATAAGAACTTGACAAGTTTATGATATCACTAATTGAGGACATGATACTATACACAAGTCAGTGACAAAGTAGACAGGTTGAATACATGTGCAAAGGACAAGATTCGTGATGAGTAGACAAGTGATTGACATATGAACTGATGATTTGACAAAGATATTTATGTATATGCAAGTTGGGTCTTGCACACACTTTCTTAGTTGGAACTGTTACCACCTAAGTTGTACTTAGTGGTTTTTTATCAAGTGAGCCTGGTGAACGGGACAAGGATAACTTGTTCGAACATCAGAAGACCTGTGGAAGTACTTCTGGGAAGTGCTTGTTGTATCATATCACATGTTCATACCCCATGGGGGAATTGTAATAAATTTTCTAGCATGATAGTGTCTGTAAAATACTCGGTCTCTTAGACTTCATTTGTCAATCCGATCAGCCCAGGGTGTTTTTTCCCTTTGTTATTATTGGTTGTTGAATAAATGACTATTAATTTCTGAGTTTTTCACTCCATACCTCCAAAGTTGGCATGGTCGGGTTGGCATTTAGGCCTATTGAGGTTATTAGAGTCTATGTTTCAATGTATAAACATGCTAGACATTATTTTTGAGTCATATGAACATGTCTGAGTCCCCCTAGGTGTTTTTCAATTTTTCAATTTTTTCAGTTTTTTCAGTGTTTTTTATTAAAATTTAATTTTTCCAAAACTTAGGCTATTTTTTAATAGTTTAATTGGAAAAATTGATTTTGTAATAAAAGTGGGCCAAATAATCGGTTTCAGTCATGTAGGTGCTCATTTTCAAGCTAAGAGCACCATGTAAACCCATGGACCCTCTTTTTCCTAAGTTTTGAGTGATCTTCCATCACTCAGGTCAGAAAGCCCCAAAAATCAATTATTGATTATTTTAATTAAAAAATTGATGAATAATGGAGCAAATCCAAAATCATAAATCAGTGGATTCTCAGCCGATTTGATTGAAATCAGTCATATCTGACGCAGATTGACTGGATCTGACAAATCCTTGACTGAAGGTGGTGATCAAATCAGATCCAGAGTTGATCTTCAGCATCCTTTATGGGGAATTTCTCCCTCCCTCTCTCCTCAACACGTTTTGGCTCATCTGGATGAGTTTTGGTGGATGCTTCAGTCAACAGGTTGAGGTGTCAGTCAGATCAGCCCCCCGATTGACAGTTGCAATCAGTGAGACTCAGATCTGGCTCAGCTAGACAAAGATCAGGCATTGATGGACTCTCCTTCAGCTGATTTGATATGTTTCCTTGGGATTGGTGCCCCCCCTGGGCTAGATGGCCTGTATTTTGTATATATCCTGCTTGAGGCTCCCTCTTCCAAGCTAGTTAGAACTGGGATTGAGGTGCTGCTGCTATTGTATTGTTGTAATTCTGCATTTGAAATAAAGAAAATATTTGGAGGAAATACGGTGTGGTTCCATTACATGTGTGGATGATTATTGCCATTGTTTTACTCAGTTAACTTGTATCTGTGGTCATTTTCTGCTAATTTCTTGTAGATCTGTGGTTAAGATTGGTAATTAGCTTGTTACAATCTTGATAGGAAAGGTGTTTTTCAATAATTTTATTGACTTTCACTCTCCTTTGATGCATGTTTAGACATCTAGATTTAGCATGTCCTATAAGCTTATATGCATGTTATCTTGAATCTCTTTGTATGTACTAATCGGATCTCACAAGTTTCTTGGCAAGTTCTTCGATTTCAGCTGAGTTGTAGGTTCATACTTTGGAGAGGATGCTGATCTAGTTTTCTTCTTCAATCTCTTCAAAACATTTCAAATGCATAGTCCCTCAGCATTCCACCTGAAATCTCTACTGCGGATCTTCAAGGAAACCAACACTTTTCTCCTCTTCTTCCTCCCTCAAAATCAACACTTTACCCGGTTACTTTTTCAGTTCATAGCTGTGATTTCAATTGGATCTATTTCATCAAAGTAAAATACACATAGATCTAATATTTCATAGCTCATAGTATAGATATTGCACTCAAAAAGTTTCATAAGCATTCTAGATCTAGCTTTAGGGAAATCGTCATTTTTCAATGAATTTTAAAGAAAACTTGTAGATCACATGCATTAGATTTCCTTTAGCTGTTATAAAATTTAATATTCTGAAATATCAGTGCATTTTCATTGGCTGCACAAACAACAAGCCAAGATCCCAAGGAAATCTTGCTTTCCTTGGTTCCCTTTCGTTTGTTTTAGCTAGTCTTAACTTCTTTTTTTCTCAGATAAGGTAGGCTGATCCAAAGGTACTCTTAAATTGATTTTGGGAATTTGTTATTCTAACATTCTCATGGTATTTTAGCAAGTCTGACATAAAATAAAGGAAACTGCTGTCCGAAGTGGCCTCAGGAGCGTTCAAATTCCCCCAGGGGTCTCCCTTCTCACCAAAAAACTCAAAATTTTTCCAAAGTTGTAAAATATTGGTTTCATCCTATGTAAGAACAAAGAATTTTATGATATATCAGTCCTAGAATACTGTAACCATTAATAAATAAAATAATTTTTGGAATAGGCTCTTTCGAGCCCATTCCCCCATCCCCCCTGGGGGGATTTGCGTCGGTGCCCTTTTCGTCGCTTTCTGCTTATTTATTTTTTAAACTAGTATTGATCTAATATACAGGGTAGGATAACTTATTTCACTATTAATTTCATATTTTACATTTCAAAGTAATCATAATACTTACCCCACGATTTCTCGATTGACCCGAAAGGGGAAAGAGATTCGTGGTAGGATTAATTAAGAAACCAGAATTGTGTATCTGTTTGATTTTTTCTATAATTTGTTTATAAGCAACTATAAAATTTACCCCTCCTTGATTCCCCGATTGATATCCACTTGGATCGAAAGAGGTTCTTGGAGGGTTTTCTTTTAAACAAGAACACCCAGTTTAAAACTTATTAAAATTTACAAGATTCTAGTGTGTATGGTCTGCACTTGGCTTCGGTTTGTCTGATCAGTCAAGCTGTATCAAAAGCACTTGGGTGACTAGTATAATTAGGAATCACATTCCCCAACTCACAAACCATCAGGTGAAAATCCAACACCTAGATCAAACCTTTACGGTGGAAAAATACCCAAAGGAGGCGGGAACTTACAGAAAAGTGACCTTAGGACGCTGATATCTATCACACCCTAATGGGTGCATTATGAACAATAGCCCTAGAGACTCCATTTCAGCCCACATATTCCTTGCAGGTAGCTGTGAAGGTTTAGTTTTGGACATAATCCAAGTACTCTCGGGTATATCTGGAGTCCCCCCTTTGCCTAATTTAATCAACTCATACTTCACATTTAACTTAAAACATACCGAGAGGCAATCACAAAACATTCACTCCAAGCACATGCCAGCATATTGATTCTATTTTTGACTCCATTCTAAGGCACTGGTTAATTTCTCGCTTTAGATATATGTTGTGTCTCAGCATTTTACTTTCGTGTGCTTCATCTTTTACATATTGCCATCTTTGATTATCTATAGTTAAATTGTAAACTCCTAAATAACTCATTCAGTTTAAACATCACAACACTAAGTAATTCTCCTTAGTAACTTAATAGGGTCTACCCCCCTTGGCTTCATTAGGAGTTGAGCCTAAACGGAGGAGTCAAGAATAAGGTGACAGCCTTGACTCAAGAATTGCCCCCAACGAAACACTGAGTGGCTTGAATATTTCCGCCACATGACCCAGGTGTGTGAAAAGGCGGCAACACTTTTTGGTGCCGTTGCCGGGGATAAATCTTTTTATTCCCGAGTACGACTTTTGTTTTCTTCCTTTTTTGTTTTTGCTTTGTTTGATGAATGCTTAGAGTAGATCTTTAATTTTCATCTGGCGACTCCACTGACTTTTTTCCAGTTTTATTTTTACAAAGAAAAGAAAAAAATAATTTTTATGAAAAGATTTTTAAATGCTTATTTTTTGTTTTCACATGGCAACTCCATTGAAGGGATAAAACCCTGTTATCTCATAAAATTGTGAAGTTTTGTTGTGTGTAGATGAGCCCGTGCGACATGTTAAAACCTTTAAGGCTCATCACTTGATAGCTCCACCTTTTCAGTACAAGGTTTAATCGTTATATCAAATGGATACTATTTTGGATAAATTAAAGGAGAAATATGGGGCCCATTTAACCTTAATGTTTGAACCTATCAATTTATCAAACATCCCGGGTTTTCCTAACTATAGTGAGGATTTGGGGGATGCATCTAACTGGCTTCCACCATTTCATGGAGATTACGGTGACTCGGCCATCTGGCATGTCAAATCTTTCATTCAGTTGATTGCTGACTTCAATATTCTTTATGAAGACCATATGATGGAAATGTTTGCTAGTACTTTTCGGGGTGAGGCTTGTTGTTGGTTCTATCAGGGCCTTCCTAATAAATGTATAAATTCTTTTCCAAACTTCCTTTGGATGTTTTTAGAGTAGTGGCATGATGGTAGGGGTAGTATGAATGGTTTAAAAAATTTCCTTGAAAAGATCTATACCTTCTACCTATCTGGGATAGAGTATCACATGGAAGCATATGATGGACCTTTTCCATGATACAAAGTATTGAAGACTTGGAATCACTTCTTGAACATTTAAGTAAAGAGGAGGTCCATGATACTCCCATCAAAAAACATCCTAGGGTTTATTTAAGAAAGGAACAAATTAAGCGTCTTCTTAAAGAATGTGAGGTATCTCCCAATGCACAGCAAGATTCCGAGGAAGGGAAAATCCAAGATGATCATATTGAAGAGCTTCAGTAGGAGCCCATAATGGAACCCATTGTTGAAGAATCTCCTCATGTCACCATAGATGAAGACATTGAAGATTTGGTGTATTCTCAAGTGTGTTGAAATGCTGATACCTTTCCAAAAAGCTCTCTAGAGAAATCCACTGAGCAACACATACCAAGTGATCCCATTGAATATGTCCAAGAAATTTCCTTGATTGAAGATAATATTGAAGATCCTCTTCATGATATCATAACAAAAGCCTATAAAGAAACCTATGATAAGATCACTACAGTGTGTGGTGATACTAGACCTTGTTCTCCTCATGTTGATGAAGGTTTGGAAAGTTTATTGCCTTGTAACATTTTATTTGAAGAAGATTGTTATGAATACAAGGAAGAGATGGATAGGCAAGAGCGTGATGCCATGGATGAAGAGTCCCCCACATATGACATGGATGGGAGTGATGACTAATGGAATTTCATAGATAATCCAACTTGTGAAAATATTATGGAGAATCCCATCCATGATATGTACAACAATGGGAGTGTCTATTAAAAAATTTGTGGAAGTCCAATCTATGATACATCCATAGAGGGAAGCACAAATTTGGATGCCTAGGAAAACCTTAGTATGGAAGAGGAGCATTCAGATTTTTCACATGATCATTCAAAGTCATACCATGTAGAGCCGCACAAGGGTATCAATAATGAAGACATTGAGAAACAGTATTGTGAAAATTCAGATGTAATGCAGTCAGTGGAACATCAGTCTCAGCCATCTTTTTCGCATATAGAGGTTCCTTATGATTTGGAGCTACTTGGGGCTTGTGCAATGAGTTATCATTTGATAAGCCCCGATGATCAGTATGATGATGTAGTCAGTCTACCTCATCATTCTAATTGGTATATCAGTCCTATCCAGTCATGGATAGAAGCAGCCTGCATGAGCACATACAAGTTTGGGAAGATTTTTTATGACAGTGTTCATTCCTATGATCTCCCATCCATCCCGCCCATCCTGAATCATCACGCAGGTTTGCATTTTCTAAATAAGGTATCCTTACTTTGGCTCGTAACCAAAGACAAGGAAAATTTTTTTTATGTTAATAAAATGCTTAGGTGGTTACATTGGATTTCTGATTACACTTAACCCTTTTTATATCATGCTTAGAGTAGGAAAATAAGCTCCTTGAAAGAGGGAATTTACTTTCTGCATTTCTACTTAGCTATAATAAACTTTGCTTCTTTTAGTTAGTTACACTTATTTTGTTTAAATAAATCAGCTTAATGGTTCATTTGGTTTTTTATAAAACTTGTGCTACTGAGGTTTTTCTTGTCAATTTGAGATGTTTTTATAGGGTATGTCAACTAGATATTCTGGTGTTCTCGTATCCTCTCCTTTCCTCAAAGACCATATCGAGCACACGTCCCACAATTGGAGCCAGAATGTTACCACCTAAGTTGTACTTAGTGGTTTTTTATCAAGTGAGCCTGGTGAACCGGACAAGGATAACTTGTTCGGACTTCAGAAGACCTGTGGAAGTACTCCTGGGAAGTGCTTGTTGTATCATATCACATGTTCATACCCCATGGGGGAATTGTAATAAATGTTCTAGCATGATAGTGTCTGTAAAAGACTCGGTCTCTTAGACTTCATTTGTCAATCTGATCAGCCCAGGATGTTTGCTCCCTTGGTTATTATTGGTTGTTGAATAAACGACTGATAATTTCTAAGTTTTTCACTCGATACCTCCAAAGTTGGGGTGGTTGGCTTGGCATTTAGGCATATTGAGGTTATTAGAGTCTATGTGTCAATGTATAAACATGCTAGACATCATTTTCGAGTCATATGAACATGTCTAAGTGCCCCTAGGTGTTTTTCAATTTTTCAATTTTTCAGTTTTTTCAATGTTTTTTATTAAAATTTAATTTTTCCAAAACTTAGGCTATTTTTTAATAGTTTAATTGGAAAAATTGATTTTGTAATAAAAGTGGGAAAAATAATCGATTTCAATCATGTAGGTGCTCATTTTGAAGCCAAGAGCACCATGTAAACCCATGGACCCACTTTTTCCTATGTTTTGAGTGATCTTCCATCACTCAGGTCAGAAAGCCCCAAAAATCAATTATTGATTATTTTAATTAATAAATTTATGAATAATGGAGCAAATACAAAATTAAAAATCAATGGATTCTCAGCCGATTTGATTGAAATCAGTCAGATCTGAAGCAGATTGACTGGATCTGACAAATCCTTGACTGAAGGAGGTGATCAAATCAGATCTAGAGTTGATCTTCACCATCCTTTATGGGGAATTTCACCCTCCCTCTCTCCTCAACACGTTTTGGCTCATCAGGATGAGGTTTGGTGGATGCTTTAGTCAACAGGTTCAGGTGTCAGTCAGATCAGCCCCCTGATTGACAGTTGCACTCCGTGAGACTCAGATATAGCTTAGCTAGACACAGATCAGGCATTGATGGACTCTCCTTCAGCTGATTTGATGTGTTTCCTTGGGATTTGTGCCCCCCCTAGGCTAGATGGCCTGTATTTTGTATATATCCTGCTTGAGGCTCGCTCTTCCAAGCTAGTTAGAACTGGGATTGAGGTGCTGCTGCTATTGTATTGTTCTAATTCTGCATTTGAAATAAAGAAAAGATTTGGAGGCAATATGGTGTGGTGCCATTACATGTGTGGATGATTATTGCCATTGTTTTACTCAGGTAACCTGTATCTGTGGTCATTTTCTGCTAATTTCTTGTAGATCTGTGGTTAAGATTGGTAATTAGCTTATTACAATCTTGGTAGGAAAGGTGTTGTTCAATAAATTTATTGACTCTCACTCTCCTTTGATGCATGTTTAGAGATCTAGATTTAGCATGTCCTATAAGCTTATATGCATGTTATCTTGAATCTCTTTGTATGTACTAATCAGATCTCACAAGTTTCTTGGCAAGTTCTTTGATTTCAGCTGAGTTGCAGGTTCATACTTTGGAGAGGATGCTGATATAGTTTGCTTCTTCATTATATTCAAAACATTTCAAAGGGATAGTCCCTCGGCATTCCACCTGAAAGCTCTACTGCGGATTTTCAAGGAAACCAACACTTTTCGCCTCTTCTTCCTCCCTCAAAATCAACACTTTACCCGGTTACTTTTTCAGTTCATAGCTGTGATTTCAGTTGGATATATTTCATCAAAGTAAAATACACATAGATCTGATATTTCATAGCTCACAGTCTAGATCTTGCACTCAAAAAGTTTCATAAGCATTCTAAATCTAGCTTTAGGGAAATCATCCCTTTTGCATGAATTTTAAAGAAAACTTGTAGATCACATGCATTAGATTTCCTTTTGCTGTTATAAAATTTAATATTCTGCAATATCAGTGAATTTTCATTGACTATGCAAATAGCAAGACAATATCCCAAGGAAAGATTGCTTTCCTTGGTTCCCTTTCGTTTGTTTTAGCTAGTCTTAACTTCATTTTTTCTGAGATAAGGTAGGCTGATCCAAAGGTACTCTTAAAGTGATTTTGGGAATTTTTTATTCTAACATGCTCACTTTATTTTATCAGTTCTGATAGAAAATAAAGGAATCTGCTCTCCGAAGTGACCTCAAGAGCGTTCAAATTCCCCCAGGGGTCTCCCTTTTCACCAAAAAACTCAAAATTTTTCCAAAGTTGTAAAATCTTGGTTTCAACCTATATAAGGACCAAAAAGTTTCTGATATATCATTCCTTTAATACTGTAACCATTAATAAATAAAATAATTTTTGTAATAGGCTCTTTCGAGCCCATTCCCCATCCCCCCCGGGGGGAGTTGCGTCGGTGCCCTTTTCGTCACTTTCTGCTTATTTATTTTTTGAACTAGTATTGATCTAATCTACATGGTAGGATAATTTATTTCAATATTAATTCCATATTCCATATTTTACATTTCAAAGTAATCATAATACTTACCCCACGATTTCCCGATTGACCCGAAAGGGGAAAGAGATTCATGGTAGGATTAATTAAGAAACTAGAATTGTGTATCTGTTTGTTTTTTTCTATCTTTTGTTTATAAGCAACTATAAAATTTACCCCTCCTCGATTACCCAATTGAGATCCACTTGGATCGAAAGAGGTTCTTGGAGGGTTTTCTTTTAAACAAGAACACCCAGTTTAAAACTTATTAAAATTTACAAGACTCCAGTGTGTATGCTCTGCACTTGGCTGCGGTTCATCTGATCAGCCAAGCTGTATCAAAATCACTTGGGTGACTAGTATAATTAGGACTCACACTCCCCAACTCACAAACCATCAGGTGAAAATCCAACACCTAGATCAAACCTTTACGGTGGAAAAATACCCAAACGAAGCGGGAACTTACTGAAAAGTGACCTCGGGGGGCTGATCTCTGTCACACCCTAACAGGTGTGTTACAAACAATATCCCCAGAGACTCCATTTCAGCCCACATATTCCTTGTGGGTAGCCGTGAAGGTTTAGTTTTGGACATACTCCAAGTACTCTCGAGTATATCTGGAGTCCCCCCTTTGCCTAATTTAATCAACTCATACTTCACATTTAACTTAAAACATACCAGGAGGAAATCGCAAAACATTCACTCCAAGCACATGCAAGCATATTGATTCTATTTTTGACTCCATTCTAAGGCACTGGTTAATTTCTCTCTTTATATATATGTTGTGTCTCAAGATTTTGCTTTCGTGTGCTTCATCTTTTACATCTTGCCATCTTTGATTATCTATAGTTAAATTGTCAACTCCTAAATAACTCATTCAGTTTAAACATCACAACACTAAGTAATTCTCCTTATTAACTTAATAGGGTCTACCCCCCTTGGCTTCGTTAGGAGTTGATCCTAAACGAAGGATTCAAGAACAAGGTGACAACCTTGACTCGAGACTTGCCCCCAATGACACACCGAGTGTCTTGAATATTTCTACCACGTGACCCAGGTGTGTGAAAAGGCAGCAACATGAACTATGAATAACTAAGTAGGGTCTTGGCATAGAAGTTGGTGCTTCTCAATTAGTTGAATCTGATACTAACCCCAAGGTGGCCTTCAATTTAATATAAAATTTGACATAATAAAGTTTATAAGTTTCTTTTTCGAAGTGTCTCTTTTGATATGGTTGACTTATGTTGATGAAATTATTGATGATCTCTGTTTAAACATTTAAAGAAGTGAAACTGGTAAGAAGTGTTGGCCCACTGATTCACCCCCGCCCTCTCAATGTGTCATAGTGTATAACATATGGAACCTACAAATGAAGGGAAAATACATTTAAATACTAATTTTGGTACCTATTAGTTGCCGGTAATGCCTTTTCCATGGCATTGCAAATTTTCCTAGTACCTTTTTCTAGACCATGAATGGAATCTTCTTCCTACATGTTAGATGATGTTTACAGTATTGGATCAAAGGTTTAGTGTATTGGATGAATAATACTTACCTGCATGACTATTTTTATTCAACCCAAGGATTTCTTTCTCTTACGATTATTCTCAATAAAAAACTGGTGAATCAATACTTTATGGTTTCCTGGAGTTTATAAGCCATGCAATAGTGGAGATGGCTCTACAAAATTACGACGATGTTTTTAGCACTCCAAGAAACTCCTCTGGGTTGCAGCTCGAGGATGCTTGGTAACTTAAATGTTTTTATGGTTTTTTAAATGGATCAAGTTAGGTGACCTATAGAACCTCACACTCTCAAGACCTGCATGAAACTCAATCAAAGACAAGGCTTCTAACTACCACTGTTCATAGGTTGATAATAGGGTGAAAAGATGGAGAACTTATTATGCTAGCAGATTCATACATAAAACAGTTATATATAAATGGCTAATCATAACAAGGAAAGTACTTTCAATTCAAATCATTAACATGCATAAACCTAAAAAAAACATTCAAGCATAAGTACAGAACATAAAAGAAATAGAAGATGAACATATGATAGCAAAAGAACTTATATTAGGTCATGAGCAATATGAGAAGCTTTATAATAATAATGGTCAAAAGGTACCCAAAGTCGAACCCTGTTGATGTATATGTAACTTCGGAATGTATTCGTCTATGTATTTCATATATTGTAACCCGATGTTTATTCCGGGATGTTTCTATTATGTATTTGAGTCATGTGGTCATGCCCCGATGTTCCGATCGAGAGGATTAATAATGTAAACAAGTCATATCAAGTCATTAGGTAAGTCCCCACAGTTTAGGGGCACTTGGGTTATTATACACTAATTAAGGTGTAGGCTCAAGTAATTAATTATAAGTTAATCCTACATGGTTGAGTTCACTTCAAGTCAACGGAAGAATATAAATAGAGAGTGAGAGTCTCTCTATTTGTCACTTGTGAATTACATCACTTGCTCTCTTAAGTGTGGTGCACCTTTGGAGAAGGAAATCTTTGGCTTGACAGAAGACAGAAGGCTGATGTTGTGTTGGGAGGTCATCTTACTGTTTTGGGATCACACCTTGTGGTGATACTATCTTAGAGGAAGTTGAGGGGTTTTCTCCATTTATGGTTTCCCCTCCTAAAATCTTTGTGTCTCTTGTCTCTTGTGATGTGCTTATGTGATTGTTGTGCTTGTTATTCTCTCAGTGAAAAGATCTTATCATAATGCTAGCTTAAATGTTGAAAAACTAACATGGTATCAGAGCTAACCTGAGAAGAAGACATTGTGCAGCTACAGGAACTAGGGCTTCCCATTTTGTGTATCTTCCTCCACAGATTTTCAGCAAGAGTATTCTAGGATGACTCTCCATTGAAGGGTGCATCTTTCTGTCGATGCGGAATTCAATTTCAATCATTTTCAGTTTCGATGTGGAAATTAGGGCTTTCTACAGAAGAGGAATTTTTGGGTGAGACTAGCATAGGATTTTTCTCCTCATCAAAACCGAAATTTAGAGACCTGGATCAATAAATTTGGTTGGGTGAAACTCCGGGAAAGTCAAACCCTAGTTTGACCCTGAGCTAGGAGAAACCCTAAATACTAAAACTGCTAAGTTTTGGTACAGTAGCTATATTTTGAGATTGGTGACGTCGCAGAAGCTGAAAATTGCAAGGGCCGAAGATAAAATCCTGATGAACACTGTGTCCAAATTTTATCCTCTGATTCGCTATATTCTGGGAGATATGATCTCTCCAAGTTAGGGTTCCATCCTCTTCCAGAAATCATCGATAAACAGGACACCTGGGAAGATCTGCAATATCTTGGGCTACAGAGGTCCAAATGGAATTACTGAAGATTTTCTAGAAAGGGTACGGACTTTAATTTCTGTGGTACGAATTTCAGATTCAGAAGATGAACCAGTGACACGTGGTACGAATTTCAGATTCAGAAGTTGTACATCGAAGATGAATGCAGTGACATCATTGATGCAGAACCTTCCAGTTCAAGAAGAATGATGTCAGGGCACAGTATCGAGACCTGAAGAGAAGTTCATAGTTCCATCATGCA
Source organism: Pseudotsuga menziesii (assembly GCA_001517045.1). Taxonomy (NCBI): domain Eukaryota; kingdom Viridiplantae; phylum Streptophyta; class Pinopsida; order Pinales; family Pinaceae; genus Pseudotsuga; species Pseudotsuga menziesii. The sequence goes on from LPNX010809096.1 coordinate 113,655, forward strand.
GTAGATGGAAACATGGTGGGATACAAAGCAAGATTCGTAGAATGAGGCTTCTCATGAAAGGAAGTCCTAGACTACGAAGAGACATTTGCATCCAGTAAGAGTTGAAACAAATACATGATGAGATTGATGAAGATATTAACCTTGGCTAAAAGATTGAATATGAAATTCTATACACTAGACGGATGCATAGAATACTAGTAGCATAGGAAGCTACTTGTCACTCCGGTACAGAATGTTTTTAGTGCATAGAGCACAGAAGACAGAGCGAGTATGATGCTCCGCTTCAAAGGGACTGACTACAGAATATCTTGAGGTTCGACATGGTACAACAGGATGAGCAGATTACTGATGACTCTAGGCTTTACTGAGAGTAAAGTGGATTCCAACCTTTGCTCCAAGGTTGAAGGTGCAAGACTAGTGATGCTCCTGTTATGTGTTGATGCACTATTGTTCTAGGTATGGAGGTGTGGCAGAGTACAGATGGAATATTCCTTGGACAAGGGAATTATGTAGTAGAGATCCTGAAGAGGTTCAGGATTATGGACTGCATGACCACACCTATGGCACCGAACATGAAGCTATTGAGTGATGCTTCTTTAGATATGGTTGATGCTACGATGTATCGTCAGATGATTGGGTCCTTGATGTACCTGAGACCAGATATTTTCTTTGCTGTGAACACATTGAGACATGTTCACTTGATGGTTACAAAGCATGCAGGGGTACAATTGATTATGGGCTCAAGTATGAAGCGAATCAGAAGATTAACCTGGAGGGTTATGTTGATTCAGATTGGGCAGGCAGTGCCATCGACAGGAAGAGTACTTCAAGATGTTACTTCAGTATGGGATTGGGTGTGATCTCTTGGTTTAGCAGGAAGCAATCCTGTGTGGCACTGAGTACAACTGAAGCACAGTATGTCGCAGCTTGTTCAGCTAGTTGTGAGGCATTATGGCTGCGGAAGCTACTGTCTGATATATTTGATCTCCAGTGGGATGCCACCTGTATACATTGTGACAACTAGAGTTGCGTGAAGTTGTCAGAGAATCCAATGTTCCATTACAGTTCCAAGCACATTGAAATCAAATATCACTATATCAGGGATATGGTGCAGAGAGGAGTAGTGAAGCTCCTGTATGTTGCGACGGAGGAACAGATAGCTGATGTATTGATGAATCCATTGGCTAGGCTGAAGTTTGAGTACTTCAGAGAGAGACTTGGTGTTCTCCAGATCGAGGCTTCCTCCCAGAGACAGTGATGAGACCCTGAGCCATTTTGACATGGTGAGAGGAATGGTTCCTTCCATGGTCAGATGTAAGGGCTGATCCATTCCGTCATGGTGAGAGGATTTAGTTCCTTCCATGGTAGATGTAAGTGCAGAAATCTCTCCTCATTGTGAGCTGAGAGTCTTCCATCATTGGATGGGAT
>LPNX010809096.1:115962-143469 GCA_001517045.1 Pseudotsuga menziesii
TTAGTTAATCCTAAATGGTTGAGTTCACTTCAAGTCAACGGAAGAATATAAATAGAGAGTGAGAGTCTCTCTATTTGTCACTTGTGAATTACATCACTTGCTCTCTTAAGTGTGGCGCACCTTTGGAGAAGGAAATCTTTGGCTTGACAGAAGACAGAAGGCTGTTGTTGTGTTGGGAGGTCATCTTACTATTTTGGGATCACATATTGTGGTGATAATATCTTATAGGAATTTGAGGGGTTTTCTCCATTTATGGTTTCCCCTCCTAAAATCTTTGTGTCTCTTGTCTCTTGTGATGTGCTTATGTGATTGCTGTGCTTGTTATTCTCTCAGTGAAAAGATCTTATCATAATGCTAGCTTAAATGTTGAAAAACTAACAAAACCTTGCTTCAAAATAAGTCTTAGGCTTTATAGCCTTTACAAAAATATTCAGATCCTAAAAAGTTGGATCTATTTTACTAAAAATAGATAAAATAAATGTTTTTGCAAAATTAGGTCAGAAGCCCTAATTTAACTACTAGTCTATCTAACTCTAACATGTGTTCACTCATTGAAGTCTTTAATGACTGCAGTGAGTACTGAAGTAGAGTTGTAACCTGACATATAATAGATGAGCCACTGTTCGTAAAAAATAGGTAGGGTTTGTGACCCTTTTCACCTTGATTTTAACCTCAAAACTGGAACAGACTTTCCCCAATGGTATTTATCAGAAAATTTCATCCTTATATTTCATCCCTAAGATATTTATATTTGAAAAAACTCATTCCGTGTGCCAAAACATCTTTCTGCTCCCTTTTCTTCTTTTTATGGTTAAGGAAGCCGAATCCTAGGTCTATTAGCTGCTAAAAGCTCTGCTTTACGTGGCTAATGAATTGTTGCTGCTTTTGCCTAAGCCATCGAAAGCTATGTTCTCTTTAAAAAATTTATTAACCTTTAAATCAACATTTTATAGATTTTACCTCTATCCTTCTGATATTTCTTCCATTTTCATGGGGTTTGACAGAGCAGGAGCATCATGCGCTGCCTCAAGATCCTAAAAACTTGTTGCTGCCTCTGCCAGGGTTTCAAGTGCAAGGTGTGCTTGAGATTTATGGTTTGCATTCTTTTCCTTGCTATTTTATAGGTTTTGGTGTTGTCCCTTTGATGTCTCTATAGCCTGCCTAGGTTTTGGATTGGTAGCAGTCTCACATGCTACTTCTGGGATAAAGATGCTTATTGCCACTTCTGCTAGGGTTTCCAGCTTCATGTTCTTCTTGATCTTCAGAGTGTAAGTAAGGTAGGTTGAGTATGTTTATTTTTGGTGATAAAATGTCTTCTACATCTGTAGAAAATATTCATGGACCGATAGATGAGGTTGAAAATGCCACCTGGAGGACTGACAGGTCATCTTTTGTCCTAAACATTTGGCTAAACTACTTAAAACTGGGGCTCAAATATGGATTTGGTACTTCAAATATGTGATACCTATGTATAAAATGAAAGAGGTTTTTGTATATTGTTTTGTTTTGAGAAAAAATATTTCTTAGGTTTTTGAAATTCATTTCCATTTTCCAGATATCTATATTTTAAAAAAACGTGTCAAACAGGGAAATTCTGAGATCCAAAAATTAGGGCTTAGAGATGGATTTGATTCTCCCAATATGAAATATTTGTACGGAAAATGAGAGAGTTTATTGTGTTATAAAATGTTAGGAACAAAAGCCTCCAATAGGTTTGCAAAATGATTCTCCAGGCACGCAAAATCATCGTTTTAAAATTATTCCTTTTCATAGTAAAATGCCAATTTCGATGGCTTAAAGCACCCTAAACTTTCGGTCTTAGCTACCGAAAGTCTACTGTCAGTGACTTAGAGACTATTTTGAAACCATGATTAGCATCAAAAACCTGTGTTTTGATATTTTTGAGTGGGTTCTCCTCCTTGCGCCTACAAAATTGAAATTCAAATCCTGTGGAGGAGGTTAGTGGACTTGTTTTCAGAGATGACCTCAAGTAGTAAAGATGCATGCAACAAACGAGGAGTGCACTGAAGTTATGGTGCTAATTCTAAGGGTTTAACTATTTGATTGGTACTTGAATGAGATGATGGTGAATTCTAGTGATATCCACGAGATAGACAGCCTAACAATCATTTTAATGTGAACTTGGTGTTTCATGGAGGTTTACTGCAGTCGTGGGACAGATGGAGGGCAGGCTAGGGTATAGGTTTCCATCAATATTTTGAGAAAAATAATGACTTCTTAGCCATTAAATCATGCTTTAATACAGTTCTCTGACCTTTTAGGTGGTTAATCATGCTAAATTATGACACGCGTCATGTTGATGAATTTGATTTTGATGGGCAGACAACTGTTTTCCCTTTTCGTCTTTTTCGATGGTTAAGAGAATTTAGGGTTTAGTTCGCTATTTGCTGAAAGATGGGATTTTGGTTGCTAATGAACCATTTTTCCATTTTCCTAAGACACCGAAAGTCTCATTCCCATAGTTTATTAAAATGAAGTTCAACGCGCTTTTGGTGGTTTATTGTGTTCTTGGATCCATTGCTAAATCGCTGAAACCAAGGCTTTTTGGTGGCTAATGAAGTATTGGTAAGTTTTGCTAAGCCACCGAAAGTCCATTTTTCCCAAAGTTATAAAAAACTTGATCAATAGGATTTTGGTGGTTAACATGTTCCTAAGTCAAAACCGTTAGCTTCCAAAAGCTCAACTTTTTGGTGACTAATGAGTTGTTTGAAAGCTCTCCTAAGCCACCGAAAGTCCTTTCTCCAAACTTTCATAAAAACGCGATCAGCAGGCTTTCGATGGTTAACATGGTCCTGTGTTAAAAACTATTAGCTGCTGAAAGGTGATCTTTTTGGTGGCTAATGAGTTGTTGAAAAACTTTCCGAAGTCACCGAAAGCTAAAACTTTCAAATTTTCTTAAAATATAGAACATCAAATATCCCAACCTTGTTAGTCATCCCAACATCTTTCATAATATGACCTGAAACCTTCATCACTGATACAAAAATAAATTGTTCTGAGTGAACTTATTGAAAATTTTCTTTAGGAGATAACAGGTGTATAGATGCTAAACACTAAAAAAAATTACAGTCTAAATGTTGAGCACTGGTTGTCATTGATGACAAGGCATTACTGACAAAGGAATTCCTAGATTGATGATATGGAAAAAGGAGAATGATTACATGGTAATAAGGACATTGGATGTGTTAATTGGAGCCACTAGAACACCTAATGAACCAAATGACCCATTCTATGGTCATTTGTGCCTTGATGAGCAATGAAATCCACATACTTGGTAATAAAGGTAATTAGATGATGTGGATGGCTTGAGAAGACCATGCACTTGAAAAATCCTTTTGACCCACACATTAGATGGTTTAATAGGATTGAAGAAATGAAGAATATGTGGGAATTTGGGGTCTTCGAACCTTTGGGAATCACCCTAGAGAAAAAGAAGATGAACGCAATCACACCATATGTAGGAGAACAAGCCCTAAAGGAATATAAAACAAGCCTTAAATAGCCCCAAGTTTGACTGTTGAATTGATAATTCAAAGAAAAAATAAAAAATTAAACTACACTCACACATTATTGAAGTCAACTCAAAAATTAATGGAAACCCGTATAAATATGCAGTGCACTTAACTAAAAAAAATTTTGAGTGCTCCCAAATAGCGATATGTATGAGGAAATTCAGCTGCTATCTAAGGAAGTTCGTGGAGCATAGATGGAGCTATTATTTCACTAGTTCGAGGAAAATTTCGAGGGCTATAGAAGCAACATCACTAAGGCATTTTCGTGACTATTTTTGAGGAAATTCGGGTGGTTCACTCAGGCATGAGCATAAAGTTAAAACCATATAAGTGATTCTTCTTCTATAACCTTCAACTCTAATTTTTGGGATAGTTACAGAGGTAGCAACCGATTTTGAGCAACTATGATTTTTGGATATTAGCTCAGAAGCAACCAAGGTTAGAGATAGGGTTTGGGTGAATTTTTTTAAGACTTGGTTGCTTTATCGATCGTGTAACTAGTTTGTGACCGAGTTATAAAAAACTCCTTGTATGTGGGAAGATATTAATGATATTGTTATCTCCCAAAATAATTTATTTCGATAGTATAAAGAATTTAATTCACACAATGAGGGATATGAATATCACTGATAGTTTGAAAGCCTTTCTTTTTGATTCGGATGAAAATTTCACAAGTTGTAGCTTTCAGTGGCTTGGGAGAGGATCAGAACAATTCATTAGCCACCGAAAGCTAGAAGATAAATAAAAAGTGGAAAACCCTTTCGACGATTAGACGTGTTGCTAAATTTTTTACTGCCATCAGAACATTTTTAAACAGTGATCGGAGGTGTACTCCTCTATTATGCAGACGTTTCATAGTTTTATTCCACTATGTTGCTGCCACTATGGAGATTCTAGTGATTTGAAGTACTGATCGAAAAAGCTAGTGGTTTGAAGTTCCGATGGTTAGTGGTTTTGAGTTTTGATTGCCAACGAAGAGTTTAATGGCCAGAGCATCCGATTGCCAACATATTAGTGGTTAGTATTTTTTATCACCAATGCTCAAAGATTAATCATTTGAACCTCCGACACTGGGGAAACATTCATATTTGAGGTTCGGATGCATTAGTTATTATAGATTCCGATTGCTGACGGGCTATAAGACAGAACATCTGATCACTGATATGATAAACCGTGGCGATGTTAGTCATTCAAGGCGCTGTCACTGCGACAACATTGAGACTTGGGGTGTGGATGGGATAGAAGACAGAGCTTCCAATCATCGATGAAGAAACCATTTCAATGCTAGTGATTTGAGGCACCGACATTGCGGCAACATTGATACTTAAGGCACCGATGAGATAGAGACAGAGCTTCCAATTTCTGATCGTGGAGCTAGTGGTTTAAAGCTTCGACACTATGGCACCCTTCAGACAAGAAGTTCTGACATGATAATGATTACAGCTTCCGATCACTGATGAGCTAGTGATGGAAAGCGCTGATACGTTCAGGCTTGGAGTGCTGATGGGATAGAGGAAATAGCTTTCGGTCACAGATGTAGAAACTATCACGATGCTAGTGATGTGGGACGTCAGCACTGCGGCAGCACTACGACATAAAAATCTGATGAGATAGTAGCCAGAGCCTCCGGTCACCGATTGCGAGGCGAGAATTTTGAATAACTAACATTGTGGAAACGCTCAACTCTAAAAATCCGATCCTTAGTACCTAGAACATCCAATCGTTGATTCGTAAGTTGCAAAACAACGCCATAAAGTTGTCAACCCTAATTATCAAGGAGAAATCATTGGGTTAATCGACAGTGAAATAGCAACGGTGATTATCATCAACCACTTCAGTTATTAAAATTTCGCTCAGTGAACTAGATCTTCACAATAGATAGACAAATAGTTAGCAAGGATTTCAAACCCTAATCTGAAAAAACTATCACTTCTAAGTATTTTTCGAAAACAGATCAAAGTTTCAGGATCTGTCATTTTTTGTAGAAGGATATAAATCCCATGATTGATTTTATAATAAAGGTTCGACTTCGGGGATTTATAGGCCTATTCTATTGTCAATCTTCTCATATTTTTTATTCTGAAATATAATCTCTTTTGTTATGATTTGTTCAGCCATCATCTTTATCTTTTTGTACTTATGCTTGAATGTGTATTTAGGTGATTTTCAAGTTGATTATTAGCTAATAGCTGTCATCCTATTGGTGAGTTAATTTAATTTGATTTATAAGTGCCATCCTTATCAGGATTTAGCCATTTACATGCATCTTTTTTGCATGTAAGTCTGTCAGCTTGATGAGTTCTCCATCCCTACACCTTATTGTCAAACTATTGAACATGTTGTAACTAAAAGCCTTGTATTGAGTGAGCTTCATGCATGGCTTGAGAGTGGGAGGTTATATAGGTCACCTGACTTGATCCATATCATAAAACCGTAAAAACAGTTTAAGTTACCTGGAATCCTTGAGCTACAACCTAGAGAAGTTTCTTGGAGTGATAACAAATTGGCACCGTTGCCAGGGATAGGAGATTGAAGCCGAGCTTCCGTGGGAGATGACATAGATCCATGCTTTGATGATAGACAAAGATTGGACACTATTGTGGTTGTAATCATATATCTGGTGACTCCATTGATATAAGGTGGCTTCAAGAAGACCAAGTACTGGAGAAAACCCTAAGGGGCCATTGGCAACACCAGTTTTAGATTTAGAAGAAATTTTGAGGAAAGCTAGGGCTTTACTAAGACAGATCAACAGTGCTGCACAAAAAGCTACATCAGGTATTTCAAGAAACCTTTCTACTATTATTTCTTCTGCTAAAGTTCTTAATTCCTAGAAATTTTTAGATACATCAAAAAAATCTACGGGTTGGGAATCTTCAAGCACTGCTTCTTGTGAAGATCCAATCCCTAATGACTCCACTGGGATAAGTATACCACCGCATTCTCAGCAAATATCTTCATCAGTGCTGCCTTCCACATCCCTGTCCATACCCATTTCCAATATGCCTACCCCCCAATTGAACAATATGGAAAGGATCCTGGTAGCTAGGTATGCACCCCTAATTTTTCCAGATCCTCTTGCAGCCATGCCTACTGTGGATTATCTCAAGTATATGCATAAGTTTACAAGGGAAGGAGATTTCACTGCTGAAGAACATCTAGAGGCTTTTTACAGATATGCTGAAAATATTAACATAAAACAAGAAGATGTATGGACCAGGGTTTTTGTGCAAAGCCTAGATGTCCAGGATAGAAAGTGGTTTAAGGAACTGCCTGCTGGGTTGGTGGCAGGCATATAGGCCCTAGATGAGATTTTCCTAAAGCAATAGGGAGAGAGGAGATACCACCTCTACTACATCACAGAATTCAGAAACCTGAAAAGAGAAAATGGGGAGTCTATCTCAAACTTTACCAAGAGATTCAACAACATGTATAGCAAGATCCCCACTGAGATTAATCCCATTGATACCTCAGCTACAATAACTTATGCAAATTCCTTTGACTCTAACTTCTGCCTACTTCTTAGAGAAAGGAGGTCTACCTCTTTATCACTCATGTAGGATGCTACCCTGGAGGTAGAGTCAAACATTCTGACATCTCAGAAGGTCAAAGGGAAGATAGACTAGAAAAAGCATCCAGCAGACTATAGTGGGTCTTCTGCACCAGAGAAAAATATTGACAAAATGATGAAACTTTTAGATAACCTGACTGCTGAAATGTCTAAGTTGAAGAACCAAGGACATCTACCGGTGAGAGGTAAAGGGGCAAGTGAATTTTCTCCTCAAAACCCAAATTTTTTTCCTTATAGAAGAGGAAACCCCCCAGTTCATATTCTCAGAAGGGAGAGAAATCAAGGGGAATACTAGAGGATAAGAGATCCATTTAAAAATGTTGTATCAGAAGAAAATCTAGAATTTGTTGAAGAAGAAGGACAGGCTGAAGACAATATCCATTGCATGGAGGATGAGGTGGACTATTCTTTTCTGACACAGGTAGAATATGAGGAAGCCGTGATTAATGAGAAGATCACTGAAGATGCTATCTATCATGTTGATGGCCAGGGAGGTTACAAACTGAGGTCTAGGGTGGTTGCTCCCCTCAAGAAGAATGTTTTACCTGTCAAGCATCCTACTACATTAACTAGAAAGGATGTTGTTTTACCAAAGAAGGGGCCTGCCCCATCCAAAGCATTGCAGAAACCCGCACCTTCAACTACACCTGATCAATTCCAACTCAAACCTACAGCTCATGAGGTAAGGTTTCTGGATAGGCTGGATTATTCTTTCAACCCTGAGTCTGAAATTCAAAAATTGAAATCCCTTTCCCTCTAATTGAGCTATTGAAAAATGACGCCTTCAAGTCCTCCATTCTGAATTCCCTTCATCCCAAGGTGCACATTGACACTAACTTTGTGAACTTGCAATATTACAAGCCTGTTGTAACCTTGGGCCCCATGATCAAAGACCTAAAGGACTTATTCCCACCATTCTATATATCCTTGAACATCCATGATAAAATCCTCTATAACTATTTGTTGGATTCAGGAGCCTCTCATTGCCTAATTCCAAAGGCCCTGATGGATGAGATTGGCCTCAACATCACCAAGCCCTACCATGATTTATTCTCCTTTGACTCTAGGAAGTTCAAGTCCTTGGGCCTCATCAAATACCTTTTGGTATACTTGACTCAGCTACCTTCGAAAAGCGTAATGATGGACATCGTAGTGGCTGATATTCCTCCAAAATTCAGCCTCTTGCTGTCATGGTCATGGAGTAAAAGACTAGGTGGTACCCTTCAGATGGATCTCACATATGCCACCATTCCCATGTTCGGAGGGGAGACTAAGAGACTGTATAGGGAAAATCAGCTATGATACATCATAAGCAAGGAGAGCCACTCAATGAATCACCCCATCTATGCAGTAGACACTGATTTTGGGTCTTGCATTTTGCAAATAGATGATAATCAGGAGACATCTGTTCAGCTCACTAAGCCAACCCATCATCATCCCAAACAAGTCACAACAGTGATCTGTACCATGTATTTTGATGGTTCCAGCGCTCAAAGCTCAGCAGGCACGTGTGTAGTTTTGATCTCCGCATCTAAGGAAAACATTCACCTATCTTATAAGCTTGATTTCAAAACCATGAACAACATAGCAGAATATGAAGCCTTGTTGCTAGGAGTTAAAGCTATCAAGCATATGGGGATCATGTGCGTGAATATTTTCAAGGATGCATACCTCAACATACAGCAGGTCAACAACACTTTTCAGATGAAAAATATCACACTGAAGGCCTACACGGATGAGGTATGGAAACTCAGAGACTGATTTATTTTTTTTGAACTGTCATATATTCCAAGGGCTTTGAATCACCTGGCTAATTCCCTAGCTATCTCTGCAAGTCTTTTTATTCCTCCTTTACCCCCTAAACTCAGCTATGATGTTCATGTCAAGTACAGACCCTCTCTGCCAGATAATGTAAAATTATGGAGGGTGTTCGAGAATGATGACGAGCTTAGTAAATTCCTTCAGTTAGTAGATGAATTCCCTGACATACACATAGACCATGAAAACCTTAACATGGAGGAATCGAAACAGATCAAGAAAATATAAAGTGACTAGGAAGAATATTGTCCAATTGCCTAACAACTACATACCCTGAGGTCTAGTACCGTTGGAAGAATTTTTTAATCACAATGAAATCCCTTTCAATCTTGCCAAAAAGGAGCTAGATCCTGTTTTCCAAGAGAAAAACATAGGCATCAAAAGCCATCCAAAACTGATAAATATATCCACTGGGATGATTGCTGGATGGAAGTCTGAATTTTGCAGCTTGGTAAAGGAGTTTGTTGATGTCTTTGCATGGGAGTGTAGTGACCTAATAAAATATGACACCAACATCATCTAGCATAGCATTCCTTTGGAGAAGGACACCATTCCTTTCAAACAGAACCTGAGACCCATCGGCCCTCTTCTATTACCAGTGATTGAGAAAGAGATCCAGAAACTCCTCAAATCCAAGATCATAATCCCCCTCAGGTATTCCAAGTGGATTGCAAATCTAGTAGTGGTAAGAAAGAAAAATGGAGAAATCAGGTTGTGTGTGGATTTTAGAAACCTCAACAAATGTTCCAAAAAATGCAACTATCCACTGCCCAAGATGGAACATCTACTGTAGAAAGTCTTGGGGGCCAGGGTCATGTCCTTCCTTGATGGCTTCTTTGGATACAACCAAGTTGTTGTGCACCTAGATGACCAAGATAAGACTTCCTTTACCACTGCCTAGGGCACCTTCATGTATGCTAAAATTCCATTTGGGCTAATGAATGCTGGGGCTACTTTTCAGAGAGCCGTGGACTTAGCTTTTGTAGGGCTAAAAGATAAATTTGTGCTGATGTATTTCAATGACTTAACAGTTTACTCTCACATCCATCATGACCACTTGCAGCATTTAAGGAAGGTATTTTTGAAGTGCAGAAGGTATGGAATATCACTGAACCCCAAGAAGTCCCAGTTTGCACTCAATGAAGGAAATCTCCTAGACCACATAGTCTCAGCTAAACGTGTAAAGATCGATTTGATGAGGGTGGAAGCAATCCAAAAACTCCCATAACCAAGGTCAAAAAGACACATTCAGTCCTTTTTAGGAAACATAAACTTTGTCAGAAGGTTCATTCCAAATTTCTCTGAGCTGGTAAAGCATATAATAGTCATGCTAAAAAAGGATGAAGAAATAAAGTGGACTGACCAAGCAAGAAACTATTTTGAAGAAATTAAGAAATCCATCATGGAAGCCCTAACCCTGATTAGTCCTAACTACACCAAGGGTTTTTACATTTTTTTTTTTTGCATCTTATGACATAGTGGTAGTTGTACTATTACAAAAGAATGATGAAGGTCTTGATCATCCAATTTATTTCTTCAGCAGAACCCTGGGGGATGCTGTGCTAAAGTATGACCCAATTGAGAAGCAGGCTTATGCTCTCATAAAATCTTTGAAGACTTTCAGAATCTACATTCTCCATGCAAAGATCATTGCATATGTCCCTTCCGCTGCCGTGAAGGATGTTTTGACTTAGCCTAACATTGATGGGAAGAGAGCTAAGTGGATTTCCAAACTCATTGAGTTTTATGTAGAGGTGAAACCCATCAAGCTAGTAAAGGGATTAGGTCTGGCCAAACTCATGGCCAAACAAAACTGTGAATTGATGGGAATAAATTTCACATGTGTCAGATTAGCAAAGGTGCAGACTATGGTAGTAGCTGAAACAGAAGTAAATCAAGATTAGAATAACAGCCCATAAGTAGCTGAGAACGTATCTTAATGTGAGTGGTACTCAGGTATCATTTAATTTTTACAAAATTTAGAACTTCCTCCTGATCTCACTCCTAACCAAGAACAATCCTTTAAATTGAAATCTGTTAAGTTTTGCATAATTGACAAACTGTTGTACTGGAGGGATCAGTCTGGAATTTTTCTAAGGTGTCTAGATAAAAAGGAAGCAAAGCAGATCATGCATCACTTTCATTCCATCACATGTGGAGGCCACCACTATTGGAAAAACACAGCCCGCAAGATCTTAAAAGTAGGATATTATTAGCCCGTCCTCTTTTCTGATGTATGAACTTTTGTAAGGGCATGTGACCAATGCCAAATATTTATAGGGAAGCAACAACTCAAATCCTTGCCCTTTAGGCCTATTACAGTGAATGGGCCTTTCCAGCAATGGGGTCTGGATTTCATAGGCGAAATAAATCCATCTTCGAGTGGACATCATAATTGGAACTTAGTAGCCACTAACTACTTTACCAAATGGATAGAAGCAATACCCACCAGGAATGCCACTCATCAATTCATCATGAGATTTTTATATGAGAATATATTCAGTAGGTTTGGTTTCCCAGTAAGGTTAGTAACTGATAATGCACCGACTTTAAAATATGGGGCATTGATTAAAATGTGTGAATCAATGGGTATTCAACTGGTGCACTCCACATCCTATTACCCACAAGGCAATGGCCTGGTTGAGTCATCCAACAAAATATTAGTCAGAATCATTAGGAAACTGCTAGAGACAAATAAAAAAAGCTAGGATTCAAAGCTTAAGTTTGCTTTATGGGCTGATATGGTAACAAACAAAAGATCCATAGGGACTCCTCCATTCAAACTAGTTTATGGCACTGAGGCCATCTTTCTTGTCCATCTCATCATTCTAATGGAAAAGTTCTTTCAGGAAGAGGAGGATGAACCAAATGATATGGTAAGAAGGATGATGGATTTGGTGGAATTACAACAAATAAGGGAGCAATTTGTAGGAAAATCAGAAGCTCATAAACAGAGGATAAAGGGCATGTTTGACAAAATATCAAAGGTAGACATATTCCTGGTCAGATATTGGGTCCTCAAGTGGGATGTTGTCAGACAGGACAAGGGGAAACATGGAAAATTTGATTCTTTGTGGATTGGCCCTTTTGTAATAGCCTGGGTACATAAGAATAACACCTTCAAATTGCAGAGTCTAGAAGGTGAAGAGGCATTTGATGGCCTAGTAAATGGGCAATTCTTGAAGCTCTATTTTATTTGAGTCTCTGAGGCCTTATGATTGTAAATTAGTAGATAGTAGGTTGTTTTGATTTCAGAATATACTCCATACCCAATGGAACAATAAAGGATAGTGTTAAGCTACTTAGTTTCTTCTTCAGGAAAGGAATTTTGGTCTGGGGTTCTTGGGACCTCACTGGGAGGTTCCCATCCCCAAGTAGGAGCGAGATGTTATCTCCCAAAATAATTTATTTCGATAGTATGAAGAATTTAATTCACAGAATGAGGGATATGAATATCACTGACAGTTTGAAAGCCTCTGTTTTTTATTTGGATGAAAATTTCACAAGTTGTAGCTTTCGGTGGCTTGGGAGAGGATCAGAACATCTGATTAGCCACTAAAAGTTGGAAGATAAATAATAGGTGGAAAACACTTTCGGTGGTTAGACGTATTGCTAAATTTTTTACTTCCATCGAAACATTTTTGAACAACGATCGAAGGTGTAGTCCTTTATTACGACGACGTTTCGGAGTTTTAGTCCACTACGACGCTACCACTATGGAGAGTCTACTGCTTTGAAGTACAGTTCACAAAATCTAGTGGTTTAAACTTCCGATGGTTAGTGGTTTGGAGTTCCGATCGCCGATGAAGAGTTTAATGGCTAGAGTGTTTGATCACCGATAGATTAGAAGTTAGTATTTTCGATCGCCAATGATAAGAGATTATTTGTTTGAACCTATGACACTGTGGAAAAATTCACCTTTGAGGTTCTGATGCATTAGTTAATACAGCTTCCGATCACCAACGGTCTAGAAGACAAAACTTTCGATCTCTGATGCATAAACCGTCGTGACGTTAGTCATTTAAGGCACTGACACTACTACAACATTGAGACTTGGGGCATCGATGGGATAGAAAATAGAGGTTTCGATCGCCGATGAAGAAACCATCGTGATGCTAGTGATTTGAGGCACTGACACTGTCGCAGCATTGAGATTTAAGGCACCGATGAGATAGAGGACAGAGCTTTCGATTTCTGATCACGAAGATAGTGGTTTAAAGGTCTGACACTATGACAATGTTCAAACAAGAAGTTTCGACATGTTAATGATTACAGTTTTTGATTGTCGACGAGCTAGTGATGGAAAGCACCGATACGTTTAGGCTTGTATCGCTCATAGGCTAGAGGAAAGAGCTTTCGAACACCGATGTAGAAACTGTGGCAATGTTAGTGATGTGGGACAGCGACATTGCGACAGCACTCTGACATAAAACTCCGATGAGATAGTGGCCAGAGCCTCCGATCACCGATCACGAGGCTATAGGTTCGAATGGATGACACTATGGCAATGCTCAGCTCTAAAAATATGATCCTTAGTATGTAGAACTTCCGATCGTCGATGCCTAAGTTGCAAAACAATGCCATAAAGTTGTCAACCCTAATTATCAAGGAGAAATCAGTGGGTTAACGGACAATGAACTAGCAGCAGTGATTATCAGCAACCACTTCAGTTATTAAAAGTTCACTCAGTGAACTATATCTTCACAATAGATAGAAAAATAGTTAGCAAGGGTTTGAAACCCTAATCTGAAAAAACTATTACTTCCAAGTATTTTTTGAAAACAGATTGAAGTTTCAGGATTCTGCATATTTTGTAGAAGGCTATAAATCCCATGATTTATTTTATAATAAAGGTTCGATTTCTGGGATTTATAGGCCTATTCTATTGTCAAGCTTCTCATCTTTTTTATTCTGAAATATAAGCTCTTTTGTTATGGTTTGTTCAGCCATCATCTTTATCTTTCTGTACTTATGCCTAGATTTGTATTTAGGTGATTTTCAAGTTGATTAGTAGCTAATAGTGGTCATCCTATTGGTGAGTTAATGTAATTTGATTTATAAGTACCATCCTTGTCAGGATTTAGCCATTTATATGCATATGTTTTGTATGTAAGTATGCGAGCTTGATGAGTTCTCCATCCTTGCACCTTATTGTCAAACTACTGAACAAGTCGTAACTAAAATCCTTGTATTGAGTGAGCTTCATACATGTCCTGAGAATGGGAGGTTATATAGGTCACCTGACTTGATCCATATCAAAAAACCCTAAAAACAGTTTAAGTTACGAGGCATCCTCGAGCTACAACCTAGAGGAGTTTGTTGGAGTGATAACAGATATAATATGAACACTCCATACACTTCATGAAGCTGTTACATATATAGTGAAGTGGTGAAAGTATACATAATCGGTGAGACCTTATTGATTATGCTGTTCAGACATCTATTGATGATTTATTCTTCTTGACAATCCTTGATGATGATGGTAACAAAAATAGGCTGAACATAATATGAAAATGATGCTATAGTACACATTAGTGATCTGACCTATTTTAGATCAGTTGGCATGAAGTGTATGAGTAGATTACTATGTAGGAAGTACATGAGTAGCTTAAATACATGATTGTGAAAGGCGAGTGATGAGTTGTGATGAGTATATTAACAAAGACATGATACTGTAAGCACTTGACCAGTTTATTATATGACTAATTGATGACATGATACTATAGAGAAGCCAGTAATAAAGTAGACAGGTTGAAAACAAGTGGATATGACACAATTAGTGATGAGTAGACAAGTGATTGACATATGAATTCATGATTTGACATAGATCTTTATGTATATCCAGGATGGGTCTTGCACACACATTCTTAGTTGGAACTAAGAAAAACTAGTAGGTTCTTGGCATAGAAGTTGGTGCTTGTCAATTAGTTGAAGATGATGCTGACCCCAAGGTGGTGGCCTTCAATATAATATCAAATTTGACATAATAAAGTTTATAAGTTTATCTTTTGAAGTGTCTCTTCTAATATGTTCGATTTATGGCGATGAAATTATTGATGATCTATGTTTAAACATTTAAAGAAGAGAAATTGGTAAGAAGTGTTGGCCCACTCATTCACCCCCTCTCTCAATGTACCATTGTGTATAACATATGGAACCTACAAATGAATGGAAAATACATTTAAAGACTAATTTTGGTACCTATTAGTGGTTGGTAATTCCCTTTCGTGGCATTACCAATTTTCCTAGTACCTTCTTCTAGACCATGAATGGAATCTTCTTGCTACATGTTAGATGATGTTTACAGTATTGGATCAAAGCCTTACTGTATTGGATGAATAATACTTACCTCCATGCTTGTTTTTATTCAACACAAGGCCTTCTTTCTCTTTATATTATTCATAGGTTATGGTTTCTTGGAGTTTGTAAGCCATGCAACATCCCATATGCCTCTGCAAAATTACAATGGTGTACAAGTGCTAAATGCTGAAAAAAGTTATAGTCTAAATTGTTTTTTTGTCAAATTTGAAATCTATTATTTTAATCTCTTTCATAATATAGTACTTAGTAATTGATTGACAATTCATAATAACTAATTGAAAACAAAATAAATGCACTTGCATTATTTTGAACCATAATCATAACCTAGGTTTCATGCCATAGTGACTTTTCAGGTTATCAGTGAGGAAAAATAATTTCAATGGTGTAGAATGAATGAAGGAAAGCAACATCAAGTTGTAAATTGAACCTCCATATGAAACTACATGCATATTTGTTTCTTGTAAGGAAATATCAAATTTCATCGAAGCCCCAAGGAGGAATATTTCAGTTGATGATGGAAGCTCACACTTCTTAAATTTATAGACATTTCAATTAATGATGGAATCTCAAAGTTATTAAATTTATAGAAATTTTGGTGTTCAGAATACCATTGAAATTTGACAAAGATATGTGTGCTGGCATAAGATGCATGAATATATTTCAATTTTTATCATAGGTTGTGTAATTTATAGCACTAGTAACCCAAATAATAGGGAACTCATTTTCACTTTCCATTACCAATACCACTTAGAACTTATGAAAGTATCTCAATGGATTTTGTTGGAGATTTTCCTAGGTTAAGGAGAGGCGAATATATTAATTTTCATGAAAGTATATGAATGGATTTTGTTTCCCATCCAGTGATAGCATTTTAGTGGTGGCTATTCATACCCCCTAACCTTAGAGTGTAAAAATAGGGTAATTATAATTGCATGATTGAGCTTTAGAACTGTACAATAGAATATGGGTATGATTAGAAGGGTAACGTGATCAATTTACCAATGATAATGTTTTTTAGTCATTACTTTATCATCATATTCTGATGCAAAAACTGCACCCAATGTTGTGACCAAGTAGAGGGCCAATATTAACCAAACACATTCCTTATACCCATATTGTTAATGGTATAGTCATATCTAACCCATACTAGTTATCAGAATCCTAGATATCATCTTACCTCTAATGCAGAGCCTCTTGAATCTAACCCATAAACATATAGGCATGTATAACCCCTGTATTTTTTGCATCTTCACACACCCCTTCTTCAAAAACCCTCAAAATGAAACAATGTTCCATACTAAGAAAATCATTTACCAATTCATTGTGGGTTATCATGTGATGAGTTATCTCTTTGTGTAGGTTGTTATGTCACCATTTGAAATGATTGGAAATGAAGAACATGTGAAAGATGTAGTGCAAGAATCAAGATACATATAATAGGGACAATCTTAAGCATTCATATGTATTCATAGAGTAAAATTTACCCTAAAAAAATCTAACATATTAATTTTTTGCAAAATAGTTTTTTCAATCGTAGAGTACTTACTGCCAGATGAGAAATGGAATGTTCCCCAACTTATGAGAGGATATGATAGGAAATGAGAGAAATATCAGTTTCCAACATAAAATGAAGAACCAACCCTGGTATAGTACGTCACTATGATTGATTGAAAAGAATAACTAAATGCCTTTTGAGAAAATAAAATGAGTTTGTTGCCGGCAAGTAGAACGTTGTATTGATCAGCATTTAGTTGCCTCATTCAGAAATTTTATAGAGTAATATGGGCTTAAATGGAAGGTATTTTCCAAATTTTGGGGCATTGTATCCTCTCGATGACCTCTGCGACCTCTTCTATGTGGCCTCTCGACCTCTATGACCTTCGATACCTCGACGACCCTTACAAAATCTTGGAAACCTCAAGGATCCGTGAGTGGTAAGGTAAGTGAAAAAACAGTCTCTTAGCGAACTCTGCGATCTTCAAGCTCTAAGTTTGGTGAGGTAATTAAAATGGATTCGCGTGGCTGGGGAGGAATTTTTGGTAATGTTTAAACATTAATTTTTTATCTAATGTTTTTTTTTATATTTAATATTTAATTTTTTTTTATATGTACATTTTTTTAATGTAATATCTTTTTTTTTATATAGTTAATAAGGAAAATCAACCTAAATCTTAGAACCCTAGTGGGAAAGACACAATCATGCACCTAAGCTAAGGTAACCGATGAAAATATGACATGTAACACGTGGAAAAGTAAACATTCAAATCGTCGAAAATTCGACATACCCATCATAAAACATCCAACTTTCATAAAGTCGAAAATATAACTTTCTATTCTATAAATTAAAAAAAATTAATCACAATTCGTAACTTAAAAGTGAAATCCAAAGAAACAATATTTTTCGTTGGATGTCGTCGAATTTTGTCGTCATATTTTGGGTTCAAATCTTGTTATTATTGGTATTTTGTAATTTTTATATATTAACTCCTCTAGTTGTAGTTTTAATTCATTAACTTATAGGATATGCATCGAGTAAGGAGCCTTTGAATTGGGTACAACTATAGGTACTAATTAAACAGTAAATTCAAATTCTCTTTTCGAAGGTAATCCTGGAATATTTTTCGGGAGTACATCTAAAAATTCTTTTAAAATTGGTATATCATCAAATTTTTATTTATCTTGTTTATTCATGTGTTCATCATTCATTACATGTACAACAAAAACTATGCAACCTTTATGTACATATGTTTTTTACTTGTAAAGCTGAAATATATCTAACATAAACTTTCGTATGTATTCCCTTCACTATAATTGTTTCTCCTTTTTCATTTAAGAATGTAAATGTTTTCTCAAAGCAATTTAAAACTACTATGTGTTTTTCCAGCTAGTCCATGCCTTTTAAAACATCATATGATCCTAGAGGTAATACAATTAATTTCACTTGAGTTTTGAATTGAGTCATAAACATAGCTAACTACATTTTTCTTGGTTCCTGTAGCTAACTGGACCAACCAACATTTTTCAAACTTATTCAAATGAACGCTACAACTTTCTTCTATACTGGTGACACATAACTTAAACTAGCACCTGGGTCTATCAAAATAGAAATGGGTTTGTTCTTTATCGTACCTTATATTTCAACCATATATGTTTGGTGATCATCCTATCGATTCTCCAATGCTCCATTAATTCTAGGCATCTCATTTTCTACGTCACCAATAGTTGCTTCTTCTTATATTCTATGCACATTGGTGAAATTCCTCTTCCTATTTGGACAGTGCTTCACATAATGAGGTCCATGACAATCGCAACATTTAATAGGTTCTCTTTGTTCATTATTTTTAACATGATTTTTACCTATGTCTCTATTATTTGTTGCTGTAAAATTCTGTTTTGTATTACTTTTAAAGTATGTCCCCTCATAACTATTGTTAGGATAGTTTCGGGAATTATTTCTGAAATTTCTGTTGGACTTAAATCATTTTCTTCTTTGTTCAAAATTTTTTGTTCTTTTAAACTTCCAGCTCGGTACACCATCTTTTTTATTTTTTCTTTGTTAAAAACATAAGTTATCCTTCCTCATTGCTTCCTCAAGGGTTTTTGGATTGTTGTATTTAAGTTTGTCTTAGGATTTCCATCTATGATATAAGTTACGTATCATAATATACTTAAAAATTTAGTACTTAGTTCCTTCATAGACATTGAAACTAACTTAATATCATAAAATTCCTTATCCCTTTCTTCGTAATATTGTTTAGAAAAAAAAAATTATTTTAAAGTATTTCTTAAAAGTCCTCCAAGTTACATACTTTTCTCTAATGCTTTTCACTCTTTTTATATCCTGCCACCATATATCATCTTTTACAGTTAAGTTATAAATAGCCATTATAGCTTTCAACCTGTCCAAGTAATTATAGATTTGAAAATAATTTTTCATTCCATATGACCATGCCATGGCTTCTTCTCCTTTTTTCAACTCACCATTAAACATTGGGGGTTTTATCTTCTTAAACTCTCTTGAAATTTCTTCGGAAGGTTTATATTTTATCTTTTTAGGGTTCTTGTCGCTATCACTACCTTCACTGGAATATTTATGTTTCTCTCTGTGACCCAACATTAATTCCTCAAGATGAATTACTTTCATTATCAGAGAATTTTAACTTTTTACCTTTACGCTTGTAAGATATAGTTCCTGATTCAGATTCAAGTTCTTTTATTTTATCCTTTTGTTCATTATGTAATTTATCGAGCAATATTTGATTTAATTCTTCTAGTTCCCTTAGGATTCTTTCATTATCTTCCTTAACATTTTGTACTTCAACCTTTAAGCCTTTTACAGTTCGAAGTAATTCAGATGAGTGATGATTTAGTTCCATGTACAAATTATATGGATTATTTTGTTCATTATGACGTGATCCATCCTCGACAGATGCCTGTCCTCCTTCCATTTCCTGCAAAATAAAGATTTATATTTCCGTACATAAACAATTTTTCAAACAAAAGTCAGTAATTTTTTTTCTCGTTTTTGTATTGAGCATGAGAGTTGAGCCAAACTTTAGGCCTAGTGTTTGAAACCTCGCTTTGATAGCACATGTAAAAACTCCAAAAATTCCATAAATAAATAAAAAAAACTTATTACGGAGTGTTCTGATCCATTTAAGACCTAAATTGGCTTCACATATATTTTATGAATTATTATAAACCCTACATCCCATTATAAACTTAGGACCTAGACTATAACAAAAATTCTGTAAATTTGATACTTAAAAAATCAAATATGATAACTCCATTTGTGATTCATATAAGAATATACTAGTATACATGTTTTAAGTATTATGATAAATTTATTGCTTTCAAATGTTGATCCGTCATGCTTGCCTTTTCGTATGTTACATGTTTGTGTGCTTGTCTTGTTTTACCATAAAGATAAAGTTGTCATGTTTTAACGTTTAAGCCCTCCACTTACAAACCCTATTTCAAAACTTAGGGTAACAATGTTATGGGTCTTACTTAGATTATGTAAGCTAATGCATTTCTAACTTTCTTTTAATTGTAGACGTCTCTAATGAATGTTTATCCCCCTTGGGTTCCAAGTGATAAGTTCAGATCATACCACCGCATAATCTAAGTTTAAAATGTTAAGAAGAGCTCAACTTAAGTGTCAACAATAGTCCCATAAGGAATCATACGGTAAAAAATTATGCACTATGCATTCCAAAACAAACTAATGAGCCAAACACAAAGGTCATACTAACATGGCTAAAGGAAAAACAAAGAATTAACTTTAAACTATATCAAGTGGGTAGTGAATTTAAAATGACATGGAGGTAGGTATAAAGGTTAACGTAGCATGTGAATGGCTCATGTACCATCAAGTTGGAATAAGGAGTTAAAAACCTAATGAGAATCCAAAGGTTTTAATCTTCTCCATTATTGAACTCATCAGGAGAGCCAAATGATCTTGGCCCTTTCAACATTGGAAGAAAAGGTGCACTTGACCTGTCATGCTCTCTGCCCTTCTAGCATTAAAAACAAAGGATGCTCTCAACCTGGCACGCTCTTGACCCTTCCAACATTAAGAACAGGGATGCATTCGACATTTCATAGGTTTCTTCGAAGCTGAGGGTAATTTTCTCCTTTGTCAAGTTCATTTTCAGTTTGCTGCAATTTATTTCATAATGTCAAAATGCCAAACTTTTAACCTATTCCCATTGTTTTATTGAAAGGAGGTTTCGATGGTTTCTCCTTGGCTTGAAAATAATTTGGGTTAACGGTATGTGGAACTGAAAGGTTCTTGTAAGACCTATGTGTCTTGAAATCCTACATTCATTGAAGGTCTACGAAAAAGCTGGAACAAGGTTTCTTTTTTGGTTTGACATTGTTTGGGATATACAACGGTTTCTACGAGCCCCTTCTGTTTGATGGTAAATGCTCACATTTTTTATCTTGACGTTGTTAATGGAAGAGATATATGATGTTTTTAAAATCCTTCATCTACGATACGAGTTACAAATAGTTAATATTTTTCAATCCCCTTTGTTTATATACCATGGAGTCTGTGTGTGAAGTTGTATTTCAATCGTTTGAAACTCTTACTATAAAATTATAGTGAATTTTAAATAATTACAGTCTCTGTGATTTTTTTAAATCCTTTGAAGCTCTCGGTGCTACTATGTATATTGTTTATTGTTAAGTGAATGAAATTTTGTTTGTTTGGTTATGATTGCTGCATCTGTGCTTTTGTTAAAATTAAAGGACGCCATGCTGGTTTTTAAAATATGGTTACAACATTTTCTTTGTTGATGATATGTTTGAATTTAGGGTGCCAACATTGTGAAAATACTGTAAAATTTTTGTTTTTACAACTAGGGTGTTTTTTATGTAGTTTTTGTTTATTATATAAATTACTCGGTAATTTAACCATACAGGCCTCGAAACCTCAACTTGTGTTCAATACTTAAATGGGGAATTTTGTTTGATAATTTGGTTAGATCGAAGCTTTTATTTCGTTAACTGTATGTGTTTAACTCTAAATTGTTTTTTTTCAAATGATAATCCTTTCGGCTATAGGAAATTGATACTAGGTAATTATTAAAACAATAATCCTTTCGGCTGTATGTTATTGATATTGAGTAAATTAATAATATATATTTTTATTTTTATGGGTCTCGAACCCTCGGCTGGAATCCATAGCATTTCAAATCTAAATATGTTTTTTTCTTTGGCATGTAATAATAATTTTTTTATTTAGGGATTCACTGTAATTAACTATGGCAAGCCCTAACTGTAAAAAGAAAAGATATGAAATATTTGCCAAGAATGTTGATGATAGCTCTTTTTAACCTGTTTGTTATTTCTGTATGAATTTATCAGAGAACTAAAGGAATGCTAATCAATTATTATTTAGGTATAATACTAAATATTAGGCGAAGATATATATAATAAAATGATGTCATTTTCTAGATAATAATGAAATATAGTATACAATTTCTACTATGACAATTTGCTTCAGCATTAGAAACTCCTTTCTCCTATACTTAACTTATAATTTACAGAAATAAAAATTTCCTACTTTATTTTGATAACAAATAATGGTTTTTGGAAGCTTTCATCATTCATGAAATCCTTCAGAAATAAACATAAAAAAATAATAATTCTAATACAGAACAATATAGAACCTGTTAAATTTCAAAGGGGACAAATATCCAAAGAAGACTGTTCCTCCCAACTATCTCTTGAAAGAAGCCAAGATTACTTGCATTACGACCCCCGAGTCACTTCACTGAACCAAAAGGATGAATATATTGTGTAGAATCTTGTTCTATCCTCTCTATAACTCAGGAGTCAAACTTGTGGTCAATACTCCAACATTTCACTTTATCTTTCCCCTCATTGAATTTATCTTGGATGCCTAACTTTTCAGTGTGCAACAATTCACAAGGTTCTAGTGGTAGAATGTGTAGTGAGCCTCCTTCTCATTCTATTGATATGTGATTTCCTAGGTATTCGGGTCAGTTTTTAATTTAATGAGCCACCTTATCAATTCCTCCTTTCTTGGTAACATGACCACAATTATAGGGAATTTTCCTCCTAGATCAGCTATAAAGTGAATGATGTTGCTTCCATTTTTCATTTTTCCTTCTACACTAGATCAGTCCTCCTAGTGGGCCAATGAACACTATTCAACAATCCTCTTTGGATAGGTGTCTCTTCTTTTAATTATTAAATAATAGAATATTAAATTACAGTCATCCTTGACCATCCTTGGTCAATAAGATAAAACTTTACAATAACTTTTAAAGTAATGTCTTTCCACAACATAAATTGTTTTTAGTTTTAGGTGGGTTACATGATCTAAGTGGGATTCTATACTCAGATTAGTGGTCGTAGATTTCTATATTGATGCAAGTGCAATGCAGTAAACCTTTTCCCCACATGCCATGGGTTTCATCTTAGCCATTTATCCATGCATTCATGGATGATATCTTACACTAAGAATGGTAAGAGAAACCATTTGTGGGGCTTATGATGAATGTCATGGTATGAAGGGAGGGGAGTCACATAGACTTCACACATGGACATGAGAGGGGCATCTTAAAGGACGTACATGTAGACACATCGACAACAATATTTATTAGAATGCTAATGGGTGGATGGTACTCACAGTCTATGACAAGGTCTCATTGAGAATGATAAGCATTCCTGTAGAAAACTATAGATGGAAAACAAGGGTCGTAGATAGGAATCTGCAATCTAGATAAGCTTGGTGGTCAAGAGTTGAAATTTTGGTGTCCACTAAATTCTGATGCCAGCTGCCAACATCTTCATCATCCATGTTCAAAAATACATCTGAATAATCAATCATGTAATATTCATAATAAGGTATCTGATGAAGCTATGATATAGGAAAAAGAGTGATCAAGTTTTATGTAATGAGTAGCACCAATTGGTAATAGCTATAAATATATCAAAGTTCCAAGGGAGCTCGCTAAAAAGTTGTAAAGTAATCTCTTATCAACCAGGATGTTTGTTCCTCCAGTATGTTCCAGTAAAGATACTATTGGTTTCCCATCATCACTAATTTGAGAAGAAACATGAATTTATACCTCCAACACAATCTCATAATTTCCTTCACTAACCAAAATTTCCTTCTCCCAAATAGCATTTTGTAGATCCATAGTTTTGTTCATGTGAACTGCTATTCACTCAATAGTTTGCATAGTGAAGCTAGTGGAAAACAAAGCAGAATCTAGTTCAGGTGATGTTGGAGATGAAGTTGTGAGGCAATGAGAACTAATTGAACCTTCAATATGTACTCGATTGTTTTCATCCATGCAATTGTTTCCACTGTAAGCATGTAGATTTTGTTTTCTATTCAAAAGAGTTCTCTAATAATTCTTGATTTCGCTATTCATTTTCCCTGGTAAACTCTGTGCATTGCGAGACCACCCTCCCATTTGAAATTGCATATATTTAAGAATACATCTACTAAAAAACATAGACATGTATTCTGGCACATACAACAATTTTGCAATGTTTCGATGAAAAAGAATGTTTGCTCTCTCCTTTTGATTTGATGGTGTAATGTGTCTTTAATTGTGAACTAACTGAATTCTTTTTGAATGCGTTGGATCTTCCCACTCCTTACAAATATTACATAATATTGAATTCCATGTTATCTTATCAAAATCATTTTGAATTATCATATGGAGATATCCGACAATGGATACACACTATGTCTGCGTGATAGATCTAGCATTGGATAAATAGATCGATGCTCAATGCCTAGGGAAGGATCTGTGGGATTTATATATGGTTTCCAATGCAACCCCACCATTAAAACCAATTTGCAATAGATTATATCTGCAACATTTATTACATCTATCCACCACTAGGGCGTTAGAACCAAAGCTCGATGTAGATGTGAGCAAAACAAACCAATAAAGTAAAAGATAAATAATTCATTTTAAAGAAAATTTAATATAAAAACAAAATTTCTATGTTAAAATTTAGGTTTTTGGAAAATATTGCTTGTATGAGGAAAATTAATAGAGATGAGCGATTAGTATATATCCCTTGTTGGGGACATAATAAGTGCCAACCATGATAGTTGTTGATCTTAGAAATATCCATTGAATTGCAGATGATGGTACCTATTGCATTTACCACAACTTCCTAAAATCCTCTAGAAAAATTATAGAATGATGAACACTTATGGAAACCTCTAGAATCCATAACCAGAACATTCAACATCGACTAGTAAGAACATTCACATGAACATCTCAATGTTCAACATATTTAATGATATTTAAGATACTTACAATCCATTAATGTGTGTTCTTCAAATGTAAGTCGGAATCCAATCATAATCTATGCATATCGGTCAGTCTACTTTAAGGTGTGTGCAACTAGGAATGTGACCCATAATCCCACGGGTGGTGAAAATATGCTTTGGCTGAGATGTGGTGGACCTTATTAAACTTCAAGCTCATTTACTCCCTGATAGACGTAACTGACTACGACCCTATATTCGATGTTGTTCTTCCTAGAGGAATCAGAGAATAAGAAAGAGAGAGAGAGCACTTGCTACTGGAGAAACTGGAGAATGACAATTTATTTGGTTAGCAAATCATGCATTGTCAAACGAACACATCATTTTCAGAATTTCAATGCATGGATACAACCACGTATCTGAAATCATTTCACTATTAAAACTTTGGGTGTTGTGGGGACCATTAGTTTGTGTCTATCCATGTTGCATAGTTGTTTCCCATCAGCTTGGACTCCACCTTGAAATGTGCCTGTGGCAAGAATTTGTAGTGAAGGAAGGAGCTGGCAACAAAAAATAAAACAATGTGCATTGAAGCATGACTCGAACATGGCTTTTATTGGTCTTACAAATAATGAAAGTTCTAGTTTATAAATTCTTTTTAATTCATAGATTCTAAATAAGTTACCATCCACAACGTAGTATGCATCCACAACATAATATACAAAAGATAATATATATCAAAATATAGAAGCATAGATATATCAAAATGGAAACCTAAATATTTTTTACTTAAATTAGTTATTAATTATTAATGAAATTCATCTAATATGCTAATGTACTTAACTATAATTTTAGATCGTAGAATATGAGTGTTTGTTTTCACATATTGATTTGGTTGATAAGAGTTGGTATACGACGTTGAAAACAAAGACTCATGAGTTGTAACACCAACCATAGGTGGTACTGGCATCATATCGCAAGACGTAGATTAAAATACCAAAAGTTGTAAGGTTAAATGAGCTCTGATAGGGCAATTAATTAATACCAGGGAAAGTAATTAATCCCATTGGACAACATAACATAGTTGCTCGCTACGGATCAAGTTTTTCTGAGA
This sequence comes from Pseudotsuga menziesii, assembly GCA_001517045.1. Taxonomy (NCBI): domain Eukaryota; kingdom Viridiplantae; phylum Streptophyta; class Pinopsida; order Pinales; family Pinaceae; genus Pseudotsuga; species Pseudotsuga menziesii. The sequence continues at coordinate 142,092 of LPNX010809096.1, forward strand.
TAGATGGACACAATTAATACTTCTATAAAGCCAACGAGAAACAACTTGGTGGACAAAATTATTATTTCCAAAGACGAGTGGTGGTTAATACTTTGTTCTACCATATGCTGAATACATTTTGAGCATAGTTGCATATATCGGCGATATATCGCCCACATCGCGATATATCGCGACTTAATGACCCCGGCGATATATCGCCGCTTATTTATCGCGAAATTTTTTGATACATTGAATATATCACGATATTTTAATATATCACGATATATTTCGATATTATCGCGAGTCGAAGGAATATATCGGCCTGCTGGGCAAAAATTAAAAAACTCACCGATAACAGTCCGTGGCCGGGTTTTTTCAAGTCATTTGGACATTTTAGCTTGGAGAAAGAGGAGCTCTGGCGATTTGGGCGATCTTGGGCGATTTTCTAGAGGAGAGGAAGGGAGCAATCAAGTTTCCATAGCATTTAACCAGGTATGTATTCTTAACATTAAACTTTCATTATTTTTTATTTTGATTGAGATTTGTTGTTTAATGTAGATTTAAGGTAGGGTTTAGGTTTAAATTTTGTGTAGGGTGTAGATTTCTCATTACAATCATAGCCTATAGGGTTTTAGGTAGGCCACCCTCCCATTTATTTGAAGTTTGAATGTTATAAATGTTTAATAATTTCATTGTTTTCAAGAATCAAAATTTTAAAGAAGAACATTTTAAAATTGATTCATTTTTGTTTGTTTGTTGTGGCAATGTGGCATAGGTGATAGTGGACACAATGCCAAAGCCATTGGATCCAATGTGGGAGTATGGGCAGCTAATTGACCGTAATAATCGGCAAAAGTTGAATTGCAAACTATGTGGGAAGGAGATTTCTGGTGGAATTAGCCGCTTGAAATACCACCTTGCCAAAATTGCTGGGCATGAAGTGTATGTTTGTCCTGCTGTTACCCCAGAAGTGATGCGGATTGCAAACCAATCCATTCTTGACATAGCTAAGAAGAGGGACGAGAAAGAGGAATTCAGACATGAACTTGCATGTAGAACACAGTCACGAACCATGGGGGGCACAAGTGACTTGCATTCCTTCTCCTCATCTACACGACCCCCACATTACACTATGCCTTCTTCAGCCTCACCTCATGTGGCATCGGCATCGCATTCGAGGCAACCTTCTATTCGAACCATGCTCAAACAAAGGGAGAAGGATGAGGTGGATAGACTTGTGACAAAATGTTTTCTATGGGGTGATGTGCCTTTCAACATCGCCAAAAACAACCCCTACTTTCATGCCATGTTTGAAGCTGCTGGCACTGTTGGTCCAGATTATAGGGGGCCTTCCTATAATGATTTGAGAGGGAGACTCCTTGATGAGGAGAAGGTTGAT
>LPNX010809096.1:148476-186853 GCA_001517045.1 Pseudotsuga menziesii
AGGGAGGTTGTGATAGAGAGAAACATGGAGAGCAAGGGTGAAAAGAGATAGGGAGGGAGGTATACAAGTTGAGACAGAGAGAGAGAGAGGGGGGATAATGGCACAGAGGGCTGGTAATTAAGGGATAAGGCAAGGAGATATTGATAAAGGGAGGTAAATAGAAGGTGGAGAGAGAGGGAGAGACAAAGGGAGTTTGTGAGAGAATGGGAGACACACACAAAAATATTATGTGGGAGAGAGGGGGATGGGTGAGAGACATAGGGAGAGAGGGAGGTGTGAGAAATAGAGAGAGAGTGATGGAGGGAAGGATAGTGAGGGAGGTATAGAGAAGGTGGAGAGAGATTATGAGATATGGGAAGTGAGGGAGGAACACACACACACACACAGACTCTTGTGTGGGAGAGAGGGAGGGATGGGTGAGTGACAAAGAGGGAGGGGGGTGAATGATATAGAGAGTGATATGGAGGGAAGGATAGTGAGGGAGGTATATAGAAGGTGGAGAGAGGTTATGAAAAATGGGAATTGAGGGAGGGACACACACACACACACACATAGAGAGAGAGAGAGATTGTGTGGGTAAGAGAGGGTGGGAGGTGAAATGAGAGAGAGGGGGAGGGAGGAGCAATATAGAGAGAGAGAGGGAGGTTGTGATAGAGAGAAGGGTGAAAGACACACACACATACACATAGAGATAGTGAGAGATGGAAATACAAAGGCAGGGAGGGCCAATGAGTAAGGAATTGAGGGATAGTGAGTAAGGTACATGTGTATCCATAGATGCCAAAAATATTATTTAGGGATTGAGTCTTGGATTTCCTCCCTTAACCATGTTGATGCCTTAATACTCATATATAATGCTCAAAAACTCTTAAAGGCATGTGCATATTTTCTTGGAGACCAAGAATACCTTGAGTAGGTCATATGTGGTGCTTCAAGGAATTGTTCATTGACATGGGTGCCTCAAATATTCCATTAGGACCTAAGGAATGAGCATAATCCCTCAATCATGTCTCACAGGTCCCATACATGCTGCTCAAAACCACCTAATTATACTAACATTTATATTCGTAGTCCAAATATATCTATGACATACCACATGTAGTTTTTAAGGCATCCTTTCTCCCTCTAGATGCCTAGAAGCTTTAGTTAGGGCATAAGGCCATAGTTTCCTCCCCTAACCATGTACATGGCCTTTATATGCATACCTAGTGCTCAACAAATTATGATGGAATGCATATCCCGATTAAGATTCAAATGATTCACTTTTAATGTCATGTGAGGTGGTTGAAGGCATCAATTTTGGTCCTAAATGGTTAACCACTTCCTTTACACCTAAGGACCAACTGTTTCCACCTACCAATGTGAAGGGGCCTAATATCTATTAATAGTTCTAAAAATGTTCTAATGGAACTAGTATCCTGATTTCAAGGTAAATGAAACCATGGAAGGATCTATTGAGGTAGTTCAAAACATCATTCTTGGATCTAGATGTATATAATAATCTTATAGGGGCTAAGGCCTAGGTTTCCTCCCTTATTATGTCTAAGGTAACAATACACATACAAATTACTTAGAAACCCCTAATGGTTACCATATCCCCATTCAAAACAAAACTATCCACATGAGAGGTCATTTATGGTGACTTAAGGTGTGGTGCATGGACCTTGATCCCTAAAAGCTAGTTTACAACCTAATATTAAGGCTTTATGTACCAACCATGATTAATACCTTATCCTCCACATATCATGCTAAAAATATCCTAATAATGGCCATATCCCAACTTAAAGGTTGAGGATACCCTTAAGAGATCATGTGTGTGGGTACTATTGACCCGACCTACAATGGAGGTTATACCTCATGACTCTATGATTACCAAATATAATACTAACATCCTGAAGGAGGAATAAGACATCTCCCTTGGGGTATATAAATAAAATACATTTAGAATATTATTTCAAGATACAATATTTCAACACCCCCCGTTAACGAGAAGGGTATTCTATTGACAAGGACATCATCAACTATAGGAGTAACGATAGAGAGATATAAGGCGAGAAGGGGAGAGATGGTGAGAGAGGGAGGGATGAAGGGGATAGATAGGGAGGAAGGGATACAAGTTAAGAGATACATGGAAGGAGGGAGGGTTAAAGGCACATAGACTTAGTGATTACAGGAGAAGAAGGGAGAGAGTGCTATAGGGAGGGATAATGATGAATATAAAGATAAGGTGGAGAGTGGGGTGGTAGGGACATGGATGTAGTAAGGGAGAGAAAGAAACATATAGGGAGGGATGTAGAGAGAATGAGGGAAATATATTTAGAAATATATAGGGGGTGTCTATGGATTATTGGGAGAGAGTTAGGGGGTATAGAGAGAAACATTTATATGCATGAAAAGAAGGGAGCAGTAAAAATATTTGTTTTGTATGTAACCATAGAAAAGATTTGTTTTATTTTGATTTTATTTGTTTCCTTAGTCATGCACCTAACCTATTTATTGTGCTTAAACATATCGCATGCGTGTTTTTCTTCTCCATATCGCTTGCACATTTTTCCTTTATATAACACATGCATGTTTTGTGACTGTATAAACAATGGAGTGTTTGTATCCAACAGTAACTTTACTCTGTCTAAACGAAAAACATATTATCGTGCAATTTTTTTCAATAGAGCATGAGCTTGCCATTGGAAATATTCATAATACACCATCTCCACCATTATTTTTGTTATGTAGGTGAAGCATTGAAGACATATTTCATGGTTAATTAGTGTGGTATTGAGTTATATGATCATATTTGAAGAAGATAATCAACAAGCTTGAAGAATCTCCAATTTAATAACAACAAACAGAAGGACTTTGAAAGATTCATTTTGCCTGTAATTGAGGAGCACATAGGCTAAGATATCAAGATTCAAAACCATTTCGTGGTGATGGTGGATATGCACAATTGTACAAGAAAATTAGTTTGAGGAACAATTTATGATTTAAGTTTCATTTCATTAGGCAGCTTTTGACACAAAAGTGATTTAGGCATATTTTGACACAAAAAGGACCAACGAAACAAATCTACAATGTAGGAGACATTGATAGATTCCCCATATAATTGGAAAAGAGACCAACTACAAGAGTAACAAAAACTCTGAATCAGGATAAGGTAAAAATAATAGGACCCAACTATTGATAAACTCAAAACTGGTGCTTTGTTCAAGGAAACAAGACTTGCTACCATGATGTAAAAAACATGTGAATGAACTTCCCTTCCCCTCTTTCTTGTAAAGGCTTAACGAGTCCAAGAAAGCAAACTTGGGACCATCTTCATTTTTGGCAAGCTCAAAGAAAAGAAAGAAGAATGCTTGATAAAGCAATAATTCGTGGATTTTATGAGCCCGAAATAGTACATGCTCGACGGTGTTTTCATAGTTTAGAGAGTCTGAAAACTCCAAAGAAGATTCCAGGGGGGTCCTTTTTCGTACAATTTAGTCTCCTGAGGCTGAAAAAGTATAAAACATACCAAAGAAGAACTCTCTTAAATTTCAAAGAAGAAAAGGTGCACGTTTTTCATACTTAGTCAGGAAGGTCCAAAAAAGGTTAAATTACCACCTACCGAACACTCCTTCAAAAGCAGCATATAGCCTATGTTTTACGAGTGTGAAGGAAGGCAATATCACTCGGAAAGATCCATTTGATTACGAGAAATGGGGCTTACAAAAATAAACTCGATGCTTTGTTCTTTAGGGTTTAACGAGCATGACAAAGACATAAAGTACACTCGGAATCTTTTTCATGTTTTGGTCCAGAGCACGAAAAAAGAGAAAACTAAGCTCATACGAGGGGTTCCTTTTCCGTAAGTTTAGTCCCTCAGGTCCGGAAAAGTGATAAACCTATGCCTGAGAATACTCTTCTCAATTCTGAAGAAAAGAGAGTGTTTCTTTCTCGTATTATTCCACATGGTCCGAGAAAGAGATAACCTGCTGCTAATGTGGATTCCCATTCACATATTCTTAACGAGCATGAATGGAAAAGTTTACTCGACAGTCAAGTCTATTTTAAGGAGTCAAACTTGGGCCTAAAGAAACTCAAAGTATTTCCTGTGAAGTTTTAACAAGTCCAGAAAAGTGAACTCTTCGCCTCCTTACTATTTTTAACGAGCTCAAAGGAGATCAGAAAGAATGCTCTAAATGCGAGGAGACGAGTGTCATAAACAGGCAAAACTAGTTCCAAGCGCAAGGAACAAATCTATGCATAATGCAGGGAAAGCGAGCAAGATAAGGACATTCAGGGAACGTCTCCTCAAGGTAAAGGGTGTCAAGTTGCAAAGGAAAAATGATACAAGGCTTAGCGACAATGAGAACAAAGATGAGGGCTTATACAACGAGCTAAAAGCGTGGAAGCCGGCATCAGGCTCAAAAGCGCGAGCAAGGCACATGCAAATTCAATTACAACTTGAAGCACAAGGTGAGGCCAGTAAATAGTTTTGAATCCAACTACAAATCTTGTCTCCAAGAAACAACAACATCAGGATCATATTCAGAAGAAATGATCCGATGTGGGTCACTTTGGTAGAAACACATGTGGCTTTGGTATCTTCTACAAAAGGTAAAGTCAAGGAAGAATCAACCAAAGAAGATTCTATAGAACCAAGGCTCGAGGGTTTATAATCGATAAGATCAACCTCAGAAGGAGAGAAAAAATCAACAAGAGAAATAGAGTCTGTAGGAACAAACTTAGTATCGCAGGAGTTGAAAAATACATAAGAAAAATCAAACTCATTAGGATCACTGACTTGCTGTTCAAAGTAAGAGTCAAAAGTCTCAACAAGACCAACATAAGAAGAAAGGTTAGGCTTACTAGGCAAATCAGGGTTATACTTAGTCACAACTGAACCAACATCCAAAAGAAGGTCAGACTGTATCAAAGACTCTAGGAAGACTTCATCCAAAGGAAGGAGATCATCCGAGATAGGACACATATCTAAACTTTCAAATGGATTGACAGAGTGGAGATTAGGCCCCACAGTCTGTATAGGATGACTCACCCGATCAACTACTGGAACCAAGTCCCGAGAAGGTAAGCATGAAAACAGAGGCTGCTTCTCAGTAGCAGTTGAACACAAAGGACAAGAGGCCACATAGTTCATGCGTGGCAGGGTAGTGGCTATAGAAACACTGGGAATCAATAAAGTAAAGACCTGGTCTCTAGAAGGGTCAGGAGATGGATCAAGAAAATCCAACTGATCGATAGTGACAATTTCTTCACCATGATTAAATTACATCACACGAAACAATGTTGACACCACAACTTGCATGGCATAGACATAATCACGTCCAAGGGGTCTTCTATCACCATGAAGTGAACTAAGACGGTCTTCCAACCCAAAGTAACAGGTGTTTGAGCAATAATTCCCAAGGCTATACAAGTTCTTCTATCAAATTCCAGTAACTGACTAACAGTCGACACAAGCCTGGGAGATCCCTTTTTAGTAACTGACTAACTGGGCTTGTGTTTTGAATGGATATTCTTTTCAACAGTGCCAACATGACTCACAGTGGCTGATGAATTGTCTTCAGCATGAACCACAGAGGATGAGAGACTACCTCCAGCATGACTTACAGAGGCTGAGAGACTAGATCCAACATGGCCTGTAGAGGTTGGATGGGCACCACCAACATGAAAAATAGAGGTTGAATGGTTAGGATCAACATGCTTTTCATCAATTGAGTGTGTGCCCCCAGCATGAACAGTAGAGGCTGGGTGGATGGATCCAACCTGACTAAGAGAGGTTGGATGGGAAGGTTCAACTTAAACAATAGATGTTGAATGAGTGCCCTCAACATGAATTGCAGAGGCTGAGTGACTGGATCCGACATGACCTAGAAAGGTTGGAAGTATCCCACTAGCATGATCAACAGAGGCTGGATGGTGAAGATAAACTTGACTTGTAGAGGTTGAGTGCTTAGATCCAACATGACCTGCAGGGGTTGGATAGGTGCCCCCAGCATGAACCACAGAGGCTGGGTGGTGAGGTCAACTTGACTTGTAGAGGTTGAACATGTGCCCCCTTTCTTATGTGCTTTCTTCCTATTCCTCCTTCTTTTACTCCTTTTAGACTGTTGGTTACTAGTATCAGTACTTTCACCGCATGAGGTAGAAGGAGGAGGAGAATCAACTACAGGTGAAGGGGAAGCATTGTTTTGATGCCCTTGATATAAGGATCTTACTTGAGAAGTATCAGGAGCATTCAGGACAGTTGGAGTGGAAAACAACCACACTGGTATCCCTAAGGTGAATCCAGGTATATTCGGGGTGGCCATCAAGGGAAGACCAACATTCCCCATGAGAGGAATAGTACAAGGAGTTCCCAGCATGTGGATCTCTTGGTTAGTGTTTGAAGGGGTGTTAGCCATAGTTTCAAACTAGGAGACAAAGTCTAAGGTTGATAAGCAACCAAAATTACAAAGCACACACCTAAAGCCACACTAAGTACAGACAAACCACACAGCACTCACTAAAAATTCCTAAAGCCAAACAGACAAATAGGTATAAGATATGATTTCTAGAAGAAAGATGATAGACAGTTACTTGGCATCCCTGTAGATGTTCTTAGGCACAAGCGGAGGAATCACCCACCGCCCTCCCACACTTTCTACCCGGGTTACCTTCCAAGTCCGTCCAAGGTCAACCAGAAATAACCTTCTGGTGTACCTGTGTATGAACCCTAGATGTCAAAGAGACTAAAGGCTACCTTAACTATATTGAAAGTCTGGGGGGACAGTCGCAAGCCTGATTCATATGCATGAGCAGGGTAGCTGAGCCCGAAACCCTGTTTAAGATAGAATCCCCAGATGCATAAAAACCCTGGTCTATGCTTTGACAAGGAATCGAAGGGTTATCTCCTCAGTCCAAGTCTCCATGCGGCCTCGTGCTTTACTCCCATTTGAGAGGAGCTTCCTAGATACAATCAACGTAGAAAAGGATTTACCTAGTGATTGGCCAACTATGTCTGAAATTTTAACACTTGTGGAGAGTTAAAACTCCCTAATCCACAAGTCTAGCCTGAGCTAGTTGGTGTATGACCCTATAAAATAAAACTTACTAACAAATTTTAAATTATATCGTTTATTTTAAGGGCTATTTTTTAGTCAGAGGGTAAATGTCATGAAACTTATGTGGTGTTTTGACTCAAAGTTGAAACAAAATGACTAAGCAAAGAGATATTAAACGCAAAAAGAAAAAACTATTCTCTTTATTTTCCAAATAGAAACTTGAAAACCACAAAAGAACAAATTCTAGGTTATTTTTGTTTTTTCAAAAACAATGATATGCCATGCAATCTAGACTAAAAACCTAACCTACATGCATATAAAGCAAACATGTGTTTTTGTCTTTTTATTTTATAAATGCAAAAGAAAAATCAGCTTATCAACTAATGCAAGCAAGTAATGAAAGCAAAGAAAATAGACAACTACTCTACTCCCCACAAACAAACCCTAGGTTTCCGTAAAGTTATATATCAACTTCTCTTAAAAGGAAGGCTCACAAAGGTAAACAAGCCAACAACTTTGGAATGAAGAGACTGAGCGAAAATACTGACATAAACAAAGATCAAGAAGTACCAAGTATCAATCTAAACCTACAAACAAAGGCTTCTCAATACCTTGTCCAACAAGGTCAAGCCAAAGAAAGAGGTGGGGGGGCAAGCAGCAAAAACAAGTATATGTTATTTTTAATTTTCTTTTATAAATGCAAAAGAAAAACTACCTACAAACTAAAAGCATGCAGATAACAAGAACAAAGCAAAAGGAACTCTGCTATACAACCACCAAACAAACTCTAGACTGAACTAAAGTCAGCATAATCCCTACTTGGAAGGAAGGCTTTCATAAAAGACAAGTCAACTATTTTGGCATGGTGAAGTTAACCAACAAAACAAGAAGGAAACCAACACCAACAAGCTTCTAAACTCAGACAAATATCACTAACAGAGGCTGATCATAAACATAAGACAAAAATCATGCCAAGCAAAGGAGGTGGGGGAAAGAGAAAAGAGAAAACCCTAATGCTATAAAAGGCATACCACATAGATAAAGAACAAGAAAAAAAGGATGACACTAACTCCCTAGAGTTATGCACCTATAGAGGACCCCAAAACACCTGCCAAAACACCTTCAAACAAAAAAAAAATACAAAAGAGGAAAAAGCACTGTTTAAAGGGGCATCCACGGGTTGCACTAATGGAACGTCGCAACGCGGGTTGCTAATACAGCAAGTTGCGTATATAAGCATCCATGCGTTCTATAACAGGAAAGTCACGGATCATATGCAGGTGTTGAATAGAGCAAGTCACGTATGTCAAACAAGATATGCGACTGTTCAGTCAAGCAAGTCGCGGATGGGTGGAAAAACTCCCAAAAAGGTAAAAAACTGCCTTAGGAAGGCAGGGGAAGTGTGCTATCAGACATATAAGGTGTTCCTAAGTGGCAATAAGGACCTCAAACAATGAAAAAGACTGAAAGGAATAAAGAGAAACCGCAAATAGACAAGGCTCTCCCCAGCGGAGTCGCCAGTTCTATTGTAAAGGAAAGTATCATATGGCTAGGGTTTAAGAGGCCATCAACATACTGGGGTTGAAAGAGAGATGCACAATGTTCAGCAAGCATGTATAAGCAATATTGAAAGATAAGAAAGGTCCACACCTGATTAACTGAAGGCTGGTCCAAGATTTCTCTTCAATCCTCCTCTTGCTCCTCTCGCTCCAAGAGATCTGCAAAACGAAATATACCTTCCTCAAACCATTATGACCACATATAAAACAATGATAATCAAATAAACATGAACTAATTATCTGAATAACATCATCATATGATCATAAACAAAGATTCAATCACACATTGAACAATGATTTGGGAAGAAGAAGGACATCACATATTTATTAATCTTGAAAACAAGCACAAGTATACCTTCTCTTCAAGTTTGGCACCTCACGAAACCTTGATCTGGTTCTCCTGCTTCTCTTCTCCAAAGAACTCAGCCTCCAAGCTCTACAACACAAGGGGATGACCTCCAGGGCAAAGGTGTGGGAAAAGAGAGCTCCAATTCCTCCAGTATAACAATGCAAAAATCCAAGTCCCCCATCATGGACCTCCCTACCTCTATTTATATGCTAAGGGAAGAGTTAGGGCGATGACAAAGTGGTTACAACTGAAGAATTCAGTTGCATAACTACCCAAACTAACCAAAATTCAAAAGGCATGTTTTTTGATATTTTTAAAAGGCATCCGTGGGTTGCAAAACTGGATAGTCGCGGATACAAAAAGTATACGCGGGTTGCTAATACAGAAAGTCACAGATATGAGCAACTTTTTGTATCCGCGGGTACGAAAGAGAGCAACTCACGTATCATCCACGGGTTTGCCTTAAGGAAAGTCACGGATAGGAAAAGCACACATTTTAAGGGTATTTATGGGAATTTTCAGACTTTGGTGTCTTCTATAAAGTTTTAGCTAAATTAAATACCTTTCCAATGGTGTAGAGATAATTTCAAATGGAGTTACAGAACTCAAGATATGGGTCCTCCAATATAGGTGTTTTTTCAGTGACTTTCATGAAGTGTCATCATGGAAGTGTCAACATGCGACAGAATCATGGGAAAGTGGTCATAGGAAGAGATGTGTCATTTTGAGCTATAACAAACCTTAAATTTCCACAATAGTTGTTGAAAAAGCACCCCATTGAAGTATTCAAGAATAAAAATGTAGGTGCTCGTTAGGAGATGTTTCAATTCCCACTTCAAGCCAAATTGATAAGTTAACATCTCAAGATGAAGCTCATGAAGAAACTCAAAATTTGTTCACCTCTTGTTGTTGTATAAGTGATCAAATTAGAGAGGCGTTGGACATGGATCCTACTATTGAATAATAAAATGTTATCCATACCATCGATGATGATGTTGTACTCCCAGCATCCAACTACCAGGAATAGAATTAAGGACAATAAGATACTACTTAAACACCAGAGAATCTTGTTGCTACGCTACATGGTATAACTCAAACCCCTTTACCTCGATTAGAAAGCACACATTGAAGAACTCCGAAGAGTATACAAGTTGATTAAAGTCTCCTCAATTCCATTGAAGGTATGCTATCTAAACATAGTATTTCTTATCAAACTCAATAGATACTAAATAAGTATTTTGTTTCTAAATGTGATGGAGATAAACGTAGATTATTTTTATCATTGTTAAAATCTAGTGGCATGAATATTGTTAGGAAAAAGTTATGGATAAAGATGATAAAGAATTATAGACTGCAAGTTCTCATATAGTTAAAATATTAGCAGATTCCTTTGGTAAAATTGGTAAGAACAAACATTCAAAGGACCATAATTTGGCTCATCGTGTGTTGTCACAAGCAATTGTACATAAGAACACTAGGGTCCTTCGTTTCCTCAAGCCTGCATCCAAACTAGTTAATTTGAATGTAAAAACCCTCCATATGTGTTCTATTAGAATATAACATCTTAACACAACCAATTAGACATATTTTTAGTCCTTTATTGGTTGGTTGGCACGTCGTGACATGAAGCTAGTTGATGCACTAAATGGACCAATGTAGAGATTTTGGCATGATCACACAAGGCCTTCTTCAAACTGGAAGGATGGACTAATACTAGGAAGGGGTTCAAAGGATAATGAATCACATATTAAGCATATTCTTAGTATAACAAAGACATAATTATATGAGAAATTTAGGAATGAACATAGACAATTGAACTTGGGGAAAAGATCTTTTGACAAATGTAAGCCCCAGTATGTTAGAATAAATAATATCCATAACACTTGTTGTTGTAGATACCATGTAGAATATGAATATTACTATGAAAACATTTTCTACATTCATTATGTGTTGTATACTAACCATGTGCAGGATTTCTCTCGGACAATACCACCGACTTCATCAAGAGAATTCATTCATAGAATCATGTGCAATAGGCTCGAGGGGGAAATAGACTATGCAAAATATTGTTTGGATGGAACATGATCCAACTGTGCTAGAATGGAATTGTTGAGCCAATGTATACATGAGATTAGAGACAATGAATTTTGGATTATGGTTACATACATGAAAAGTTTCAAATATACTAGCTATGAAATAGTCCCAGGGAAAGAAATAAAATAATACAATTGGTGACATATTAGGTATGCATTTATCTATAAATTTATGTTTGAACAGTTACATTTCATTTTTTACATACAAAAAATATTGATATTGAGATAATTTTGTGTCACCAGGTACAGTTTAGTGACTTTGTCAAGGAATTTATTGAAAAGAAACATCTATATCTTCAGCATGTCGACTTGCACGAGCGGTAGGATGAGATGTTTAGAATATGCATAGATACATTTCCCCATGGTACTATACTTTTAGTTGTTGATTTTTCCGAGAAATATACTCTGTAGCCTCAAACAAGATCATGAGAAAACCCTAACACACAAGATCATGAGGAAACCCTAAAATAAGAGTTTCCTTCTATTTCATGTGCAAATCCAAGAGGAAAAATACAAAACATGAAGTGTATTACAAATGAAGAACATGACTCTTATTTATACATGAATCTAACTTTACAACTGGGGCTTCACTTACATGTGGGACCACAGAACTTAATTTTACATTTACATTAGACACCAAGAATTTTATGCCAACAAGGGACAAACTTGGAAGTCCATGGACGGTGGGGTTGTAGTTGGCATTTCCATATTTCCCTTACCAAACACACTAGAAGGAGTTGTCAGAATTCAAAATTGAGGTTCTGTGACATTTTTTGCGTACCGGGCACAAGCCCACGAAGTGTCCCTGAACGTTATCTGGAGGTGATCTGTAACTCACCATAGATCAATCCTCAAGACTCTGATTGATGAACCGTCGATTCCATTCAATTTGTGACATGAGATTTTAACTAGGGGGGATCTCTCCCAGGTATCCATTACCCAATGACCTCTGTATACAAAGGTTTATGAAAGTAAAGTTTCTCTTAGTAGGGGACAATGCATTTCACGCCAACGAGGGACAAACTTGGAAAACCATAGGTGGTGGGGCTATGGTTGGCGTTTCCATATTTACCCTACCCAAACACACTAGCAGAAGTTGAGAAAATTCAAAATTCCTGCCCCATGACATTTTCTGCGCACTGGGCACAAGTCCACCAAGTGTCCCTGAACAGAATCTAGAGGTTACCTACAACTTGCCATAGATGAATTCTCAAGCCTTTGATCGAAAAACCATCGATTGCATTGGATTTGTGATGTAGGATTTTAGTTAGGGGGGCTTCTCTCATGCCTGTCCATTTCCATGTGACGTCCATATATGGTGGTTTTTGAAACTAGGGTTTCTCTTAGTAGGGGACAATGAATTTCATGCCAATGAGGGACAAACTTGAAAAACCATGGACAGTTCGGCTGTAATTGGTGTTTCCATATTTTCCTTACCCAAACATGGTAGTAGGAGTTGAACGAATTAAAAATTGCTTCTTCATGACATTTTTTGCGCACCAAGCATAAGTCCACCAAGTGTCCCTAAACGAAATCTAGAGGTGACCTGCAACTTGCCATATATCAATGCTAGGGACTTTGATCGATGAATCGTCAATACTATTGGATTCATGACATGGTATTTTAGCTAGGAGGGCCTCTCTCTTTCCTGTCCATTTATTGGTGACCTCTGTATACAGTCATTTTTGGAACTAGGGTTTAACTCAATGGAGGAAATTGCAATTCACGCAAACGAGGGACAAAATTGGAAAACCACAGATGGTGGGGCTGCGGTTGGTGTTTCCATCTTTCCCCTGCCCAAACATGCTAGTAGGACTTGACAAAATTCAAAATTGCTGTTGCGTGGCATTTTTTGTGCACCGGTCACGAGTCCACCAAGTGTCCTTAAACAAAATATGGAGGTGACCTGCAACTTGCAATAGATTGATGCTCAGGATTTTGATTAAAGAACCATTGATTTCGTTGGATTCATGATGTGGAATTTTAGCTAAGGGGTCGCTCCTGCCTATCCATTGCCTTGTGACCTTCGTATGTGTTGGTTTCTGAAACTAGGGTTTCTCTCAGTATGGGACAATGCATTTCACGCCAATGATGACCAAATTTGGAAAACCATGGATGGTGGGGCTGCGATTGGCGTTTCCATACTGCCCCTTCCCAAACATGCTAACAAGAGTTAACAGAATTCAAAATTGCTTCTTTGTGATGTTCTTTGTGCACTGGGATCGAGTCCACCAACTGTCCCTAAATGAAATTTGGAGGTGACCTACAACTTTCCATAGATCAATGCTCAGGCCTCTGATCAACAATGGCATCAATTTCATTGGAATTTTGACCTGGTATTTTATTCATGGTTATTCATTCGTTTACTTCTGCAATTTTAATTCATTTATAAATGTTTATCAATGGTTTTGCACCCTAGTTTTAATTCATGTATTATATTTACTATTGAAACTATGTTCATTACAAACTGGGTTTTATTTCCAATATGTTCCTATCTGTTCTTTTGGCTTTTATAAACTCTATTGACATATTCCATTTGTCAACAGAGGCATGTTTTAAATTTATATAGACTAGTTCAGAAGATATACACATATAAGCATAAGCTTACAACCTAGTTAACCTAAGCTATTATCTACAGCTGAACTACCATATATATAAATATATAAATCAACAGATATAAAATCAAAATAAAAATCTAGTGTGACTAAAACAATAACTATATCTAAAAAATCGAAGATAAAACCACCACTGTACATTTCAAGGTCTGCATATTTAAATACATGCTAACTACTAAATCATTTCCATTAAAATAGCTACATCATAAGAAAATAAACAGAATAAGTATCATGGCCATTCATTCGTCTAAAAACAAGTTCCCTTTCCTAACTAAAATCCACAACTCTAATATTATAAATCTACATAATCAAATCGTATGCCATAAATCAATTAGTCCCATCTAATATTCCTCACAGCCATCATATAATAATTAAAACCAAAATCATTACAACATAAACAATTAAAAACATATAAATACATTAGGGTCGCAAGAACTAATCCTGTATATGACCTTTGCCATTTTTTTCTTACATAATCTTCGACAAATATTAATACACAGGAACCAAATTATAAATGCCATCATAATCAGACACGCAGTCCAAGTAAATATACAGGAGAGGAAAGGAATCAAATCCTGTGGGCACCTAATCCCGAAATTGCAACCACCCACTTATTACAACTGAATGTGTCAACAACGACTAGGTTTCGAATCCTGAAGAGTCATTTTACACTCTTCAAGGCGGCGCTATACACAGAGTGTATGCAAGATGTAATAACTGAATAAAATTGCTACAATGAGGTTGTGATAACCTCATCCTTCTACACAGGATTTAAACCAAAACAAAAAGCATTACACACAGGTCGTAAGACCTTTCCTAAGCTATGCAAATCATTTACATAAGCCACATATTATAATAAACTTCACAATAATATAATTAATGATTCTATGCCTGTCAACTAATCCACCTTTATAAACAATTTCCACTCAGGGTTTACACCCACAGCCATCTTAACATTCTAAATTTCACTTATAGAAAACAAATAACATGGTCTTCCATACGTTTCCACTTCATATTACATTAAAAACCGAATGTAAGTATGAAACCCCTTCTCTATCGTAGACACGATCGAGAGTACCGACGCCATGAAAGGCGTCACCCCAAATCCATCTTGCTAGTAGGGGATGCATCATTCTAACATTTTATTACGTTAAAATATTTTACATAGTCATGCCATGGGCCATAGCACCATTGAAAGTAATGGTGCTGCCTAGGATTAAAAGACTTAAATCAAACATGATTTATACAAAAACACATCGAGCCTATTAAAAGTACCAAGGCCCATCACTACTAACAACACCATTAATTATAAACCTAGTCTCTGTAAAACCAAGCCAAAGTAAAATCAAAACCCCATATCCCAAAACTCCAAACTACAACCCATTTTAAAATACAAGAGGTGGAGAGCATCTATTTTGTTAGTAGGCTTACCATAATGGTAATGCCAACCCACGATTCGCAATCACGCTACGAATCCCTCGCCTCCTCATCGCCATGTCCCCTGCAAACACAACCCAAGAAACAAAAGATGAGAAGTATGGAAGCCACAATAAGAAAACAAAGAAACAACAATGCTGTAAAAACTACAATGACTATCATACCTTCAAGCCCACTAGAGGTCGCTTTCACACCACTGTGCAGAGACTAGACCAAAAAAAACAACAACGAAGCAAAATGACAAGACATCATGGAGAAAATCCCTATGTTGGGGCTGCCATGATTTCCAATATGCATTAATGCCACCAGCTCATGCCCATTATCAAGGCAAAAACCCACATCTCCATATTTTGTAAACAACAGAATATCGTCTCGACCTTTCCCATTGCATAGTGTTAAAACCCCAACGTATAATGTTTGAACCATATCATAGATTTCTCTAACCCATAGTTTAATGCAGGGTATAGGCATTATATGCCCTACGTACATTATGCACTAAGGCTTTAAACCCTTGCTTATCTTCTCCCTTTGGGCATATGCATAAGACCATGGAATAATTCTTATGCCATGGGATGTTGTTTGTTTTACAAAACCAAGATTTGGTGTTTTAACCAAGGTTTTAACATGCCAAGAATAAATAAAATATGCATTAATAATTTTAATACAATAAATATGAAATACACCTAGGTTAACATACGAACAACGGATCAGTAACTCATAATGAATAATAAATGTCACTTAGGTAAGCAGTCTAGGTTTGGTAGAGAATAAGCGGTGTAATTACCATGTCACTAAACCAAGCATGTATGAAACAGTAATAATGATTAGTGGTTGTGACTAAGCTACGAGTGTAAATACACCTACATGTAAACAAGTTAAATATTTCCTTAGTTCAAACTGAACTAAGTAAGCCTACTATACAAGTAAAAGATTTATCTCTCAGATAGTTACATGGGAGAACTAGTCCTGCCACTCCACCCACTTTAGTTCCAGAAACAAGGTTGAGTTTGAGCCATATAAATAACAAGTGAGACTATGCAGAAATGATCAAAGGATTTAATCAAGTAACAACATTATGACATTGTAAGTAAAATACAGTAATATCTAAGTGAAATAAGATGATAGAACGTAATAGCAGCTTACGACCAAACAGTGGTACATTCAATGTACATTATAATCCGCAAGTTCAATAATGTTTCGCATAGGTAGTTTTTACTAGCCTAATAAAAAAAAATTATTTTCAATTTTGGGGACATTATAGTTCCATCCTGTAATATCCCCTAATTATCGTAAAATAAATAAAAAATTCTTATTCTGCATGTAACATAGGATTTACTATGAAATACTTAGAATAATGTTATTCTTCATACTTTATTCGTTATGCATTACTCCATTCCGGTATTTAATTCATTAATTCTTTGCTTAAAAGATAATGCAATTCATTCACATGACACTACTTTTGTCGTAACCAACTATCTAGAAGAATAAAATGTTATCCCGAGGTGGTTTGTCTTAGTCTTGGTATAATCTTAAACTTGAGCTATCAAAAGAATGACTCCGGATCTTACTTAGTCATTTCTACTAAAGGATGAACCCTTCGATTTACAAAAGTGAAGGATGGAGGGTGTCTTTCTAATTCCCCATATTTTTCATTAGGTCACAATGGCGAAATCATGTTTTCCATATTCATGAAAATTTTCAAATGGATGCTAAAAGTCAAATAATTTCCAAGGAGGAAAATCACTAGTTTCCTAGGTTGGGGGTGGAAGCTTTGAGATTTGGAATACGGGGGATAATAAATGTTGTTTAGAAATTAGAAGAGGATAATAATTTAATAATGTAACTTATTAAATAAGTAAAATAAAAAATTGAAGTGGCAATGGAGCATGGAGACACATGGAGACTATGGGACCCACACAAGCTACAAAATTGGTGCCACATGGCATCCTCCTCTTGCAATCTTGAATCTATGGGAAGCCTAATGTTTTTGGATGGATTGTAAGGTTAATATAATTTTCCATATACTTCATAGGTCAAATTTGGGATGAATTGTAACTTAGATGGGAGAGGAAGAGCCAAATGGGAGTTTCATGGACATAAATACTAACTTACAAGTTAGATATGAAGAATTAAATACTCCCTTACGAACATTTCAAGCCTGAATAGAGCATATTAGAGGTATAATTTTTGAGTTGGATAAGGCCAAGAGGCTCCTACATGAATTTGGGAGAAGAGGGAAGGTGAAGAGAGAGGCCACATGGCATAGCATGAGCAACCACACCAATTCGACTTGGATTTGGTTTATGGATGGATTTGGAACCTTAGAATACTAATAATGTTTATAAAATATAGGGATCATCCATGATAATAGGCTTTTTTATCATTTAATGAATTTGGATATGTGAAGAGAGAGCTAGTGGATGACTAGTTCCTTGCCTTAGCCAATTTCGAGGGTGAAAGATTCCCATCCTAATTGGTGGTTTGGAGAGGCCACTCAGGTATATCAAGGAGATTCAATGGAGTCATAATTTATAGTTTCAATCTATAGTAATCTCATGGACATCTCAATATCATCTTGTTCTTCCATTCATCTCAAGTTTTCTCACCATATTTCAGCCTTATTGAGTGAGGCACACTTGGTGAGCTATTCATCACTTTGAGGGAGATTATCTTGATCTAGTATTTTTTATTCTGATGTAAATTGTATTTATTTAAATTTCATAAATCTCTCAAGTTAAAATTCCAATATATCTCATGTATTATTGTCCAATATTGAAGAAACGGTGCCATTTTCCCAATACCTTGTTGTAAACTCTTGCAATCTTGATATAATCGAATATATGTTTGAAAATTTAATGATTTATGAATGAATGAAATTTAATTAATGTATAATATGTATTTAATTTTCATTAACTGATAATTTGTGGCCATTGGGTCGAATTTCATATCATTTGGAGCAAACTGCATCTCGTTTCCCCAAGGGTCCAAAACTAGTGTTTTTATATCTCATTGAAGGAAGTGGTAAAATCCATGGCAGGTTAATTTTTTTATGTATATTATACTATTATAATTTACTATACATATACCCTACTTCAATTTTATAATTCAATTGGGTTCCATCACACTTGGGAATCCATTTCTACCATTCACCCCGTGGGGGATTTGAGCCCAAAAATTGCTAGTTAAAGCATCTATCTTATTCAAAATTTGATATAGACTTTAAGAAGTAATTGGAAGGAAATAACACATACATGAAAATTATAATTAATTTATTATATCACTCATACACACTCTGGTACAATTCGAGAGCATTTCCAGCTATTTGGAGTCATCCACCATTGGGGGTTGGAACCCCAAAACTACTAGTAAATTCATGGACTTCTCTTGGATACCTATTCGACCCCAAAGCCACATATGATTATTCAAATATAATTTAATTAATGTCTGATAATATTTCCAAGTATCATACCCACCATGAGTGAAGTTTTTATAGTGTTGTGAAGAGATTTGTTCGAGGACCCAGGGGGGATTTCCACCTCCCAAATTGACTAGTCTTGTCCCAAAACTTCTCCCCTTGAAAAATACAGACCATTTTTGGGTATATCAATTGATTATATGTCTTATATATGTGCTAATATTTACCATAACCCCTCAGTACCTTCATCACCATGTTTGAAAGCAATTGGAGGAATTTTGGAATCAATTGAATCCATATAACTAGACTTGTAAGAAGATGAATTTGGGTACATTGTGAAAGAATTGAATAATTAGTCATTTTGATAAAATTTCAAAAAGAGACATTAGAGTGGTATGATAACATGGTATTGGAACCTATTAAAGTTATGGATTCTATATATGAATTGAATAAAGTCATTAAGTCATGAGGTGATGATATGACCATGTAGGTTAAGCAAGCATTCGAACTAATGGCTAGCCAATTTATGGGTAGTAGAAGTTTCCATCATGAAGAGACACCTAATACCATTCATTTTTAAGACCTTAATTATTGGTTGAAGGAATTTATGAAAAATAATTCAAATAATAACTCCTTAAGGAATAATAATCAATGCACAAGTAGGGAGGAGGCCAAGGAGCTAGAAATTTCTGTGGGTGGTCAAGAAGAAAATGAATTAAATAAAGAGGATCAAAATTCACTCCCAAATGAATTTGTCAAAGATGAGGAAACATCACATGAGAAGGAAGAATAGTACCTTGAAACTATTGAATATCATTCTGAAACAAATCCTACTATGGACATGGACCAAAGGGAATGTACGGATGGATGTTTGAACTATGAAGGAGTAACTAGTGATGGGTGCTCACACATATAGGTTGGTGACATAGATATAACTTTTGAAATTATTTCTGCAATCCAAAATTCCACTAAACATGAAAATTAATACCTTGTAGCAGTTGAAGAAGAAATAAGATCAACTTCCCCATTACCACTTGAGCTTCATGAAGTTTGTCAAAGCAAGAAGGAAGAAGATGAGGAGGATCATGTGCTAGAGCATAATTTTATTGAAGGGTCCTTATATATGAATTAAAATAATATCTAAGAGGCCCTTAGAATACTCCATGACACTCAAGCATTGGTATCAAATTCTTGTTGGAGAGATACTTTCTCGGAGGAGCCATCCTTCCTTGAAGACATGGAGAAGATTCAAAGAGGAATGTGCAACATCAAAGCTAATTTCATGTCTTTGATTTTTTATAGAAAAAATATCATTGAGCTTAGTTAATGGTTACATGAATCCTACTTGAAGAATAATTAATTTATTCATAAGATCACAATTCAAAATGAACAACTTCTTGAAACGTTGCAAGACACTTGTTTTTCCTCGTATGTTTCAGATTGTCAAATAATAGATTGTTTGGAGGATTCTCATGACATGGTGGATCATGAGAAATTTGGAAATTTGAATGTGCTTGATGTGTTTGAAGATAAACATTAAGATATCCAAACGCTTGATGTGGTGGAAGAGGAACTTGAATTGTCTCTTGATGAAGGTTATGCAATTTTTAAAGAAGAGCATGATTCCTCTAAATTGGAACCAATCTATGACAAACGTTTCATACTTTTGAAGGATATTCATGATACTCCCCATATGTATCCTTAACATGATGCAACTTCTGTACTTTTTGATCATTTTGGTGAGTTATTTAATTCTCCTAAATCCTACAATTTGATGTTTTGCAGCAGTAGTCTCAATGAAGTATGGGTGAAAGCATTCTTTTTATTATGCCACATGAGGAGTATGAAACTCCTATATTTACTTTTTATGATGAATTTTTTGGAGAACACTCTTATTCACATTTGCAGAAGCATCCTTTGTTACTTTATGATGATACACATCTACATGTATGCACCTATAATATGCATTTGAGTCACTTGAAGACTCATGGTTTTTCTTGCTCAACACTTGGCTCATTTGATGTTGGAAAAACTTCATCTGACAATTGGGTGAAGAGGGATATGATTGAGGAACATTATTATTGGCATTAACATCCTATGTTATTTCATGATGATATAAATATTCATCGGTGTATTGATGAGAATTATTTGATCAACTTGAATTCTTCATGTTTTATTCGCTCCTTATTTGGTTCATATTTTGGTGGAGGTTCTTCATTCACTTCTTGGATGAAAGAACAAATGGCTGATTATTATTTTGATGAATATTACATTCTTTGGGAGAAGAATTATAGGACATGGGATCCTCACCTCTGTCATTGGAGCATATTTTATTGGTCACTTGAAGCATGTATGCACTTGGCGAATGGTAGTCTACTCACTTGGAGGTATAAGCAATTTCATGATTTTTTGATGAGGCACCTCCTTGATGTATCTTTTTATTATGTTGTTATGTAATTTGATGATACATATTTTGTACTCATGATGTTTGGAAGAATTCATACAAGAAAATGGGATCCAAGAATTCTCTTTCCTAATTGTATGAGTTGGAGAGCACTCTTAATTGTTGGAGTGCAATGCAAGCAATGGGACCCTGGGATAGTTTTTAGTCCCATTGATTCCAAATTATTTGGGAAACAAGTATTATGGGAGATGGATTCCCCACTTAATAAGGTTATGTTAATCAGACTAGTTCAGTAGAAAGCATGGTGGTTCCTCTCTAAAATATTCATGGAGTCTCAAAGACTCAAAGTGGGTAGCTCAGTGGCAACTTCAAAGAATCATACAGAAAGCAGGTTCTTCAACAACCATGTTTGAAATTGCTTGAGGACAAGCAATATTGGAAAGGGAGGATTTTTAATGTCCCAAATTTTTCATTGTGTCAAAATGGCCATATCACATTTTCCATATTAATGAAAATTTTCAAATGGATGCTAAACGTCAAATAATTGCCGAGGAAAATCACTAGTTTCCTAGGTTGGGGGTGGAAGCTTTGAAATTTGGAATAAAGGGGATAATAAATGATGTTTAAGAATTATAAGAGGATAAATAATTAATAATGTAGATTATTAAATAAATAAAATATAAAATTGAAGTGGCAATGGAGCATGGAGACACATGGAGACTATGGGGCCCACACAAGCTACAAAAATGGTGCCACATGGCATCCTCCTCTTGCAATATTGAATCTATGGGAAGCCTAATGTTTTTGGATGGATTGTAAGGTTAATATACTTTTCAATATACTTCATAGGTCGAATTTGGGATGAATTTTAACTTACATGGGAGAGGAAGAGCCAAATGGGAGTTTCATGGACACTTGGCTAAATTCCCCTTACATTTATGACATCTATGACACCAATGATGGATATTTTATGAGAGTTACGACAAAATTCAGATATGATGGCTTAAACTGTGACATACTAACATGTTAGGCCTTAATATAGCATATTCGAGGTTTAATTTGGGAGTTGGAGAAATCCAAGAGGCTCCTACTCGAATTTGGGAGAAGAGGGGAGGTGAAGAGAGAGGCCACATGGCATAGCATGAGCAACCACACCAATTAGACATGGATTTGGTTTATAGATAGATTTGGAACCTTAGAAGACTAATAATTTTTATAAAATACATGGATCATCCATGAGAAGATTTTTTTTTATCATTTGATGAATTTGGGTTTGTGAAGAGAGACCTAGTGGATGACTAGTTCCTTGCCTTAGCCAATTTCGAGGGTGAAAGATTCCAATCCTAATTGGTGATTTGGAGAGTCCATTCAAGTATTAAAAGGAGCATAAATGTAGTCATAAGTTACATGTGCAAGCTATAGGAATCTCATGGACATCTCAATATCATCTTGTCTTCCATTCATCTTAAGTTTTCTGACCATATTTCAGCCCTATGGAGTGAGGTGCACTTGGTGAGATATTCATCTCTTTGAGGGAGATTTTCTTGATCCAGTATTTTGTATTCTGATGTAAATGCTCTGTATTTATAGTTTAGAAATCTATCAGTTTGAAAGGAAAATATATCTCATGTATTATTGTCCAATATTGAAGAAACGGTTCCATTTCCCCAATACCTTGTTCGAAACTCTTGCAATCTTGATGGAATCGAATCTACGTGTGCAGCATTGATGATTTATGATGTAATGAACTGTAATTAATGTATACTATGGGTTTTATTTTCATTAAATGAGAAAATATGGCCATTGGGTCGAATTTCATATCATTTGGAGCAAACTACATCTCGTTTCTTCAAGGGTCCAAAATTATTATTTTTTATATATGATTGAAGAAATTGATAAAAGCCATGGGAGGTCAATTGGTTATGTATATGATCCTCTGATAATTTATTATACATATCCCATACTTCAATTTGATAATTTGAGTGGGTTTCAGCACACTTGGGAATCCATTTCTATCATTCACCCCAGGGGGGATTTGAGCCCCAAAATTGCTAGTTAAAGCATCTATCTTATTCAGAATTTGATATAGACTTATAGAAGTAATTGGAAGGACATAATACATTCTTTAAAATTATAATTAATTTTTTATATCACTCATACATCTTCTGGTACAATTCAAGAGAATTTCGATCTATTTGGAGTCATCTACTATTGGGGGTTGGAACCTCAAAACTACTAGTAAATTCATGGAGTTCTCTTGGATACCTATTCGACCCAAAAACCACATACTATGCTTAAAATTTACTTTAATTAATGTATTATAAAGGAGCCAAGTATCATACCCACCATTAGTGAAGCTTGTATAGTGTTGTGAAGAGATTTGTTCCAGGACCAAGGGGATTTCCACCTCCCAAATTGACTAGTCTTGTCCCAAAGCTTCTTCCCTTGCAAATTTAAGACCATGGTTGGGTATATTAGTTGATTATATGTCTGATATATGTGCTAATATTTTTCATTACCCCTCAGGACCTTCCTCGCCAAGTTTGAAAGGAATAGAGGGAATTTTTGAATCAATTGAATCCATATAACTAGAGTTGTAAGAAGATAAATCTGAGTACATTGTGAAAGAATAGAAGAATTATTCATTTTGATAAAATTTCCGAAAGGGACATTAGAGTCTCGTCATACCTTTAAGGACAAAATACAAAATAAGGCATAAGAAGCTACGATAAGGATAACTAAGGTTTAATCCTAACAATCCTTCCAGCTTCTATCACTAGGTGATAAGTGACTACATAAAAATAAATACCTTTTTCAAATTTTATTATTTATAAGGATTTGCCATAAACTTGTAGGTTGCATCAAAAGTAAACATTTTAATGTTACAAGCTTCCATAATACTTATGCCAAGTACTTGGTTTTCATTTTGAAAAGATCTTTGGACTGTCGACTTTAATATCGAAATCCAAGTAGGGATCTACGGCAATGAAATATCTAAGACAGGTTCATTAGAGGAAATTTCAACTCAAAATGGGCCTCCTAAGGAAAATTAATAAAATAATATTTATTGTTTTTGGAGGAAGAAAAGAAAAAAACTACTTTTTTATTTGTGATTTTGAGATATCTCCCTGTGTTTTAACTCAAATTTCGATCAAGAGAGCTCGTTGGATGTGGAAATAAATTCTGCATTCAACGAGTAGCCACTTGGAATACTTTTGACATAGAACGCTACCCCAAAAACAAGAAATACCTGAAAAATATGATGATGACATCATCATCATGTTTTTTAAGGTATTTCTTGTGTTTAGGGTAGTGAGGTCTATCAAAAGTACACCGAGTGGGTACTTATTGGATGTGGAATTTAATTCTACATCCAACGAGCTCTCCCTATCTAAATTTGAGTAAAAAGACAGGGAGATATGTAAAAAATATGAACAAGAAAAGTACTTCTTTTTATGATACCTATCCCCAAATTAATATTAAAAACTTGTTTAAGACCTATATGGTATTTCAAATTTAATGCAATTTCATTGGCTAACACATGATGACATGGAATTTTAATTAGAGTTAAAAGGAACATTTTGAGTTGAAATTTCCTCTAATGGAATGAGTATTAAACGATCTCCAATTGTCGACCATCCAAAGGGTAGAGAAACCCTAGAAGTTGTTTTAATGTGTGTGGAACAATGTGCATGTCTCTTTAATGAAGTCTTAGAGGGGTTTAACAGTCATGTTGTTTCCTCAAAAAAGTTTTGTCATTTTACTCTGTTATTCTAACTGTGTATAACCGAGATAAAAGAGTCACTAAAGCTCACCCCTTCCCTCATTCAGTGTAAGTGTTCATGTAATACCTTTTACATATGCGGGGCTAGCTCGAACTTCAGAACTTTAAGAAGGTAAATTCTATCGACTGTAAACAAAAATTGATCCTATTTTTGTTTGTTTTTATTATACATGGATACTCTAACCCTCGGCCTGTGAAAATTCTGAGCAGGATTCTTATTGTGAGAGGGGGTTGTTTGGATTTTGTGGAGAAGACTTAACTTACGGGTAAGACTCGAGTCTTTTCTTTTGCATGGCTCCATGAGTCCACACTCAGGTCTATGACGAGTTTTGTTGTTGTCCGCTTCATACTGTTCTGGTAATGTGGAAGAGACCTATTTCTGTAGTAATTTTATATCAGATTATGTAATAGCGTTTTGACATTGCCAATGGAGTCATAGATAAACTACGCCACTCTAGAAACTATGTTGGTTTTGTGAACTGATTATACCACTAAGCACCCGTGAGGTTTTTAGCTATGCTCTTTACATATCCAAACATTAATTAGAAGCGTATAGTGTTTTGAAATTTTTTTGGTTCCTTTCCTAGAAGAATATTTTAGTATAATATCCCAAACGTGGTCCTGAACCTAAACTATAAACCTTTCTTAAGAGATTTGGGAAAATAGCAAGTATCGTGAATTCAAATTTGTTTGATGTTTAATAAAAACTATATGGAAAAGTGTTTTATGAAACTCTATAATAGTTTCATGCTTTAATTTATTTATATTGCTCAAGATTTATGACCGTGAGCCTTCATCTGTCGAAAATGTTTTGGACAAAAAAATCCCCTTTGGTTCACAGTCTGGTTATTTTGATACTGAAATTAGACTAGCCGTAATTGGATTTTGTTGATGAGACTATGCATTTGTAATGTTTTTTTGGTATGAAAACGTTCATAGTATTTGATTTTTGTTTTTAATTGTAAATATTGTAAATATTTTTAGTGGGATTCGATCATGTGAGGGTTTTTACCTCTTGTTCTTGTTTGAATTTAGCTGGAGATAAAAATACTTGTTAGTATTCTCTATGGATTTATGCAAAATACGTAATATGTATCCATGTAATGAATAATGGTTTTTTACTTATTGTTAACTCTTTTATCAAAAGCTTCAGTCGTGGAGTCTATGCTATCAACATATCTCGATCTAAAAGTTTTCTACTGATGTCAATATTTTATTGATTTATTTCAGAGTAGATTTAAATTATCTTGTTTGACAGTTTTTAAGTCTATCTGTAAAGATAGATTTAAATCAATAAATAGATAGACCTCTGGTTTCAATATTTTGTTAAAAACTATAAAGCTTTGAGAAGAAAAAAAATAGCTTTGTTCCATAAATTTCATGGTTCATAGACTCTAACTTATTTATTGTAGGAGAACTACTTCAGAACAATATCAAACTAAATTGGAAGCCTGCTTTTAGTGCTATGATTCGTCAATAATCTTGACTTGATATTGCTCGAATAAAATAAACTAAACTTACCCAATTCTTAAAATCCAGCTTAAAAGTTTCAATTTTGGTATTTTCCCTTACTCTATATTTTTTAATTGTTTTTATCAAAAGTACATAACTGGTCTATATATAAAAAAATAGGGCTCTGTAATTTAGTTCTAGTTCTTAAAGTTGTACTGAAAATAAAAGTTCATATTAAATAACTGTTAATGGTTGTCTCAAAGGATTTGGAACTAAGGCTGGTAAATTCTAACTATCAGTAGTCTATACATAGTATGAAAGTATAATACATCTCATTGTCTATAAAGACGATCATTCATCAATTTGTATTGTTTCTCATCATATCTTCCTATTTAACATAATTCCTATCTCCCTGTACTCGATTACGTCACCTTGGTGAGAGGAAAAATACACGAGATACATATTTTTCATTTCTAGATCTATCATCCTCTCACCAATACTGAATTCTATAATCATAAATCAATTTATCTATAAACTTAAACCTTACAGTTCGCTTAAACAAAAATAAACAATGTTGTAAACATATTAGAATTGGAACATGGAAGTGTTATAGAGAAATGGGACCAACACCCAAGGGAGACCGTTCCACCCAACCTTTTTCCTGAAGCATCCAAATCACTTGCTTAGTACCCCTGAGCTTGCTCATTGCATCACTAGGATGGAGATCTCTGCTACACAATAGACTTCTATAGCTCAACACTCAACAATAGACTTAACTCAGCAATTCACTTTAGGTATCCCCTCATCAAATTCTTGATGTGCCCGACTTTTCAGTTTCCAACAATCACAAAGTTCATTCTCTCCAAAAATTTGAATGAGTGGTGAGCCTCCTGCTCAATTTGATGGTTTAAATAATATTGCCTAGGTCTTTGGGTCAGTTTGGGAATCTAATGATCCACCGAGTTCAATTCCCCCTCTCAGGGAACATGACCACGTTTTTACAAATTATGCTCCTGCAATAGCTAGAAAGTGAATGCGAGTGCTATCACTTGTAAACCAGCCTTCTACAGCTACTCCTTCCTCCTAGTTGGAAGTGAGCACTCATTTAACAATCTCCCCTAAAGAGGTGTCTCCTTTTATTTATTAATAAGAATAAATAATTCTTCATTACAGTCATCCTTGATCCTCTTGGTCATAATTTACAATAAAAATTAACATAATGTTTTTACTGAAATAAATAATAAATATTTATTTTTCAGGTTTGGGTATGTTACAAACACCTCCCCTTAAGCTCAACATTGTCCTTGATGTTTCTTAAGTTATTTTGAATCTTCTTTGAATATAGATGAATATTCCATCCCCATATCACTCTCTAGTTATGAAGTCGCTTCATCTGGACTGAGATGTTTCCACTGCACCTTTACCTATCCAATGGTGTGATTCTAGAGAAAAATTTCCCTTTCTACATCAATCAATCTACTTGATTACTCCATGTAATTGGAGTGTTACACTTTCTACCATATAATATTTCAAAAGGAATAAGCTTTGTTGAAGCCTTATAATGGTTATTGTTAGCAAATTCAACTAAATGCAAATAGTTTTCCCACTTCTTAGGATAATCGTTAACATACATTCGCAACATATCTTCTAGTACCTAATTAAATCTGTTTGTTTGTCCATCCATTTGTGGATGATAAGAAATATTGAAATTTATTGTAGTGTCTAATACTTTAAATAAAGTTTTCCAATAATTACCTGTAAATTTAGGATCTTGGTCAGAAATAATTATCTTTTGAATTCCATGCAGATGAAATATATCTTTCAAAAAAATATCAGTAATATTTGCAGTTGTATGAGTTTTCTTAACATGAATAAGGTGTGCTTCTTTACTTAACTTATCTACAACCAACATTATAGAATCATTTTTTTTCTGGTTTTTAGGTAAACCAGATACAAAGTCAAGACTTATGACTTCCCATTTCCAATTTCGGATTGGTAATAACTATAGTAGGCCTACTAGGTATTGATGTTCAGCCTTAACTTGGTAACACTCAATACAACTAGCTATAAATTCAGCAACCTCATTCTTCATGTTAGGCCAAAAGTACTCTTTTCTTAACATAGTTATTGTTTTCTGATAGCCCGGATGTCCTCAATAAGGACTTTTGTGAATCTCCTTAAAATCAACAGCTTAACTTTTGGTACATTTGGTACATAAAATCTGTTTGTAAATTGTATTAGACCATTTTCTTTAAAACTATAATCTATAATTATATTTTCAGATGTATTCCAAGTTATCTTTTCTTTTAAATACGGTATTATGGGTTTCGCTTTATACCTTCTTTCAATTTATCTTCTAAAATGAGTTTTATAACTGCTAACGGTAGCCACAAAACTTATTACAACATTTCTACTCAAGGCATCAGCCACTTTGTTTTCTTTCCCTTTAATATGTTTGATATCGAAATCATATTCACTAAGGAAAGCTAGCCATCTAGATTTCCTTGCATTAATATTTTCTTGATTAAACAGATATTTTAGACTTATGTTATGGGACATTAGCAAAAATATTTTACCTATTATGTGACACAAGTAAATTTGAACCTGAAATCCAGCATCTTTGATATCTGAAATTTAATAGACATGTGTCTGTTATTCGACGAAAACTTTGTTTCATCATCGGTGGGACTTCATCGGATACCTTGTCCTGGTAGCACATGTTTAAAATATTCAAAATTGCTGACGATGTTATCTGGCACTATTTTTCTACGTTCTAGGAACTCACTTTCAGGCATTAATTTAGAACCTCTAATTTGTACAAAAACTATCTTAGACACAGGATCCTTTCATTCACCATCCCATTGTCCAAGCTATAATTCCACTTTCTAAATTATATCATTGTTTGGATTTCCAAACAAGTTTTCATTCCCATGGAGTATGATACTCAGTGTCAACTTTTCCCACAAAATGGTATTTTGAAACCTTTTCCTACAAAACGTTCCTCTAATATTTCCATGGAAATTTTGGGATAAATATTGATAGACCTATAACACTTATCCATCATATTGTCACCCAAAAGTTGAGGATATGAAGAACATTTCATATTCATCCTACTTGCACTCATCATACCACTGAAAATTGTAACATACATCCATGTTCCTGACCTTACAACTGTAAACATAACTATTTACAAATACTAGCATACTATGAGAATGGATATGGGGGTATCCTATCCCACTTTCCTCAAAACCAAGTTTTATATGGGTTGAATAGTTCAAAGAGTAGTACACTCCATTTTGTAGCAACACTAGTATGCCTATAAGTCACAACCTTTGCTTGAAACTATACTGACAAGCATTCCAAAACCAATAAATGTGTCATGATAAAATGATTTCACATATACTCTTTAGAAAATCATAATTGTTTTGACCATCATCATAATATCCACCCTTGGTTATATAGCAGTCACTTTGTGGATTACCAAGACTATGTGAATCAATTGTTTGACCCAAAAAAAAAATCAAAGATAACAAGTTGTAAGTTGTCTGGTTTTCCAATGGAACAAGAAAATTAAAAACCAAGGAGACCATGACAAGTTCGAAAGGGTATTACTCTCAACTCAAAATTCTAGCACCTATGGATCGTATCCTATAGAAAAAAGAGACCAATCTAAAAATTGACTCAAGGAACATAGTTTGTGTACCAAACTCTACCTACGTGAGGTCATATCACATTGTCCACTTACAAAAATTAATGTGTTGTAGCATAGTCAAAGTAGACCCACACAACTTTGGCCCAATTAGATGAAAGAAAGCTAAGGCCCGAACTACATATGTTTGGATTTTCCAGAAAATAGTACAATTCATGAACAATAGGAATCTTATTGCACATGTCTTCTTAACTTTGAATATTCTAAGAGCTAATAGTTGACTCCAACATATTTTTTTTAGCTTCATTCTTGGCTTTATCTAGTAGGCCATTGACCTATTTGTGGTCATTTGACATACACCAATAAAATTATATTATCATATATTATCTTGGAACCTATCAAAAACTTGTCCATTTTATCCTTATGCATCACTAGGGCTCAATGTTACCTATTTCAACATTATCTCTGTACTCATAAATGGATTTTCAGTTCTAATATATATGCCTTCACATTCCATTACTTGCTCATTGTATTTAAGAGTACCATTTCCTATAACAAAATAAGTACCCACATCAATTCATGAGGAAATAAGCATAAATTGCATACACCATAATAAATTTGTTACTAACTCAATTGTTACTATATATCGAATACCTTATCCTGCAACATGTGCCATCTCTCAAAAGAACACAAATAGGATATCACACTACACACTTACCCCACAATTACCAGTGTAGATATGAAAATTTATAATAAAACCATGAACTTAGAATGGTGTATATTACTAGATCTTCCAAGTGAAAAGTGAGTTACCTATTTTGTTTGCATCAGATAGATTCGAATCCAATGGACTCTGCTATCATTTCTTCTTATGATCCATTTCCCACACTTAGTCCTCTTCAGGAGATGAATGGAATTCTCTACTTGTTTGTAGAATCCTTTAAGCTTTCATCAATACATGATCTGGATTTCCCATCATCAATTTCTCACATAAATTCCTCTTTCTCTATACCTTTATCATCATACTCCTCACATATCTCTTTCATAGCGAGATTAAAGTCAGTTTTAGCCTTTCCTCAACATTTGGATGACAACTTATTTTTCAACTCAAAGGTGAATTCCTGAACATTAGTAGTAGCACAGAAACCACTTTTCCTTATATGCGAGTGAGCCTATCAGGCCTAGTGTTGGAACCTCGTAAAATAAAATAAAAAAAATCTTATTTTGCATGTAACATAGGATTTACTAGGCAATACTTAGAAAAATGTTATTCTTCATACTTTATTCGTTATGCATTACGGCAGTCCGGTATTTAAGTCATTAATTGTTTTCTTAAAAGATAATGCGATCCATTGACATGACACTACTTTTGTCGTAACCAACTATCTAGAAGAATAAAATGTTATCTCGAGGTGGTTTGTCTTAGACTTGGTATAATATTAAACTTGAGCTGTCAAAAGAATGACTCCACGTCTTACTTAGTCATTTCGACTAAAGCATGAACCCTTCAATTTAGTAAAATGCACACTAGAGGGTGTCTCGTCATACAGTTAAGGACAAAATAGAAAATATGCCATAAGAAGCTCCAATAAGGATAACTAAGGTTTGATCCTAACAATCCTTCTAGCTTCTATCACTAGGTGATAAGTGACTACATAAAGCTCCAATAAGGATAACTAAGTTTTGATCCTAACAATCCTTATAGCTTCTATCACTAGGTGATAAGTGACTACATAAAAAGAAATATTGTTTTGAAATTTTATTATTTATAAGGTTTAACCATAACCTTGGAGGCTTCATCATTAGTCAACATTTAAATGTTACAAGATTCCATAATACTTATGCCAAGTACTTGGTTTTCGTTTTGAAAAGATGTATGCGTTGTCGACTTTAATATTGAAATCCAAGTAATGATCTATGGCAGCTAAATATTTAAGACAAGTTAAACAACTATTAAACGATCTCTAGTTGTCTTCCATCCGCATGATAGAGAAACCCTAGAAGCTTTAATGTGTGTAGAACAATGTGCTTGTCTCTTTGATGAAGTCTTGGAGGGGTTTAACAGCCCCATTGTTTCCTAAATTTTTTTTTTGTCATTTTACTTTGTTATTCCAACTGTGTGTAACGGAGATAAAAGAGTCACTAAATCTCATCCCTTCCCTCATCCAGTATAAGTCTTCATGGAAGGGGTTTTACGGATGCAGTGCTAACTTGAAATTTAGAAATTTAAGAAGGTCAATTCTAT
This sequence comes from Pseudotsuga menziesii, assembly GCA_001517045.1. Classification (NCBI taxonomy): domain Eukaryota; kingdom Viridiplantae; phylum Streptophyta; class Pinopsida; order Pinales; family Pinaceae; genus Pseudotsuga; species Pseudotsuga menziesii. The sequence goes on from LPNX010809096.1 coordinate 180,522, forward strand.
CGATTGTAAACAAAACTTGATCCCCTTTTTGTTTGTTTTTATTATACATGGATACTCTAACCCTCGGCCTGTGAATATTTTGAGTAGGATTCATGTTGTGAGAGGGGGTGGTTTGGCTTCTACTGGGAAGACTTAACTTATGGGTAAGAACCTAGTCTTTTCTTTTGTGTGGCTACATGAGTCCACACTCAGGTATGCAATGAGTTTTCTTGTTGTCCTCTTCACACTGTTCTGGTAATTTGGAAGAGACCTATTTCTTCAGTAATTTTATATCAAATTATGTAATACTATTTTGAAACCGCCAATGGACTCGTATTTAAACTACACCACTCTAGAAACTATGTTGGTCTCATGAACTAATTATACCACTAAGAAACTGTGAGGGTTTTGTTGTTTATCTTAGCTTTTTTGCTCTTCTCTTTACAGATCCAAATGTAATTAGAAGCCTTATAGTGTTTTGAAAATGTTTCAACTCCTTTCCTGAAAGAAGATTTGGCTATAAAATCTCAAATGTTGTCGCGGCCCTAAACTGTAAACCTTACTTATGAGATTTGGTCAAATAGCCAGTTTTGTGAATTCAAAGTTGTTTGATGTTTAATAAAAAATATTTGGAAAATATTTTTATAAAACTTTGTAAGAAATTCGTGGTTTAAATTATTGATATTGCTAAATATTTATGGTCATGAGTCTTCATCTGTCCAAAATGTTTTGCACAAAGAAAACCCCTTTGGATCACAGTCTGGTTATTTTCATAGCGAAATTAGACTAGCAGTAATTGGATTTTGTTGATGAGAATATTCATGTGTAAGGGTTTGTTTCGTATTAAAACGTTCATAGTATTTTATTTATGTTTTTAATTGTAAATCTTGTAAATATTTTTAGGGGGCCTCGATCATGTGTGGGTTTTTACCTCTTGTTTTGATTTGAATTTAGCTCGAGATAAAAATACTTGGCAGTATTCCCTATGGATTTTTGCCAATGTCGTAATATGTATCCATGTAATGAATAATGGTCGTTTCTTTATGGTTAACTCTTTTATCAAAAGCTTGAGTTGTGGAGTCTATGCTATCAACAGATCTTGATCTGAAAGTTTTCTACTCATGTTAATATTTTAATGATTTATTTTAGACTAGATTTAAATTCTCTTGTTTGACAATTTTTAAGTTTCTCTGTAAAGATAGATTTAACTCAAGAAATAGATAGACCTCTGGTTTCAATATTTTGTTTAAAATTTTAAAGCTCTAAGAAGAAAATGAATAACTTTGTTCCATAAATTTCATGGTTCATCGACTGTAACTTCTTTACCGTAGGAGAAATACTTCAGAACAATATCAAACTAAATCAGAAGCCTGAGCTCAGTGCTATGATTCTTCGATAATATTGACTTGATATTACTAGAATAAAGAAAAATTAACTTACCCAATTCTTAAAATCCAGCTTAAAAGTTTCAATTTTAGTATTTTCCCTTACTCTGTAATTTTTAATTGTTTTTATGAAAAGTAGTTAACTCGTCGATATATAAAAAAATAGGGCTCTATAATTTAATTCTAGTTTGTAAACTTCTACTGAAAATGAAAGTTCATATTAAATAACTGTTAATGGTTGTCTTAAAGGATTTGGAACCAAGGTTTGCAAATTCTAACTATTAGTAGTCTATACAGAGTATGAAAGTATAGTACATCTCATTTACTATAAAGAGGATCATTCATCAATCTGTACTATCTCTCATCATATCTTCCTATTTAACATCTCGATGTACTGGAGTACATCACCTTGGTGAGAGGAAAAATACATGGGATACATATTTTTCATTTCTAGATCAATGAGCCTCTAACCAATACTAAATGCTATAATCATAAATCAATTTATCTATAAACTCAAAACTTACGGTTCTCTCAAAATGAAATAAACATTGTCATAAACTTATTAGAATTGGAACCTAAAAGTGTTATATAGAGATGAGACCAACACCCAAGGGAGACTGTTCCACCCAACCTTTTCTTGAAGCAGCCAAATCACTTGCTTAGGACCCCCAAGCTTTCTCACTACATCACTAGGATGGAGATCTCTGCTACACAACATACTTATGCTTGAATCAGCACTCAATGGCAGACTTAACTCAACAATTCACTTTAGTTATCCCCTCATCAAATTCTTTGTGTGCCTAAATTTTCAGTTTGCAACAATCACAAAGTTCATTCTCTCCAAAAATTAGAATGAGTGGTGAGCCTCCTCCTCAATTTGATGGTTTAAATAATATTGCCTAGGTTTTTGGGTCAGTTTAGGAATTTAATGAGCCACCTAGCTCAGTTCCCCCTATCAGGGAACATGACCAATTTTTTAGGGATTATGCTCCCGCAACATCTAGAAAGTGAATGCCAGTGCTGACACTTGTCAACCAACCTTCTACAACTCCTCCTTCCTCCTAGTGGGCAGTGACCACTCATTTAACAGTCTCCCTGAATAGGTGTATCCTTTTATTAATTAATAAGAATAAATAATTATTCAATTACAGTCATCCTAGACCCACTTGGTCATAATTTACAATAAAAATTAACATAATGTTTTTTCTCAAATAAATAATAAATAATTATTTTTTCAGTTTTGGGTATGTTACACATTCCATGAAATAACACCACCTTTCCCTAAAAAGTGAATAAAAATACACTATAAGGGTCACAATACACCAAAATGAGAGCTAAAATTGGAGAAAATAATGAGGTTTTGTCATAGTGCAATACTAAGGACATGTTCCATCTTTCCATATTGTTTATAACCTTGAATGTTGAGGTAGATCCTAGTACTTTACCATTTGATATAGAATATATGGATATTGAGGCATAGTGTTTCATTAGAAGCAACTCACAGTTCCTTATATACTACTAGATTATATGAATTTTTTTCATGCTTCTTTCCTTTTCCATTTATTCAAAAACTTTGTAGTTCTTTGTTAATATGAAATAGGGAGACTTTATTAACTTTGATTATATATTGTATTATGTAAATAATAGTCTTATTTAAAAATTATGATGACAAACCTATTATGTGCTTTACCAAGTTATAATTATTTATGAGTCTTTCCAGATATTCTTTACCAAGTTATAATTCTTTATGAGTCTTTCGAGACATTCTCCATTTTCCATAAAAGGATTTTTTGAGGGGAAAAAAAATATGGATTGTGTGGAGGAGGTATGATTATGAATATTAAAAGAAATAATAATATTACATTGTGCATGGGTGTCGGAATGGTTTTAGGTATGTTCGAACATTCATGTTTAACTTCTTTCTCTTTAGGGATTACCTTGGTTTGAAAAGAGGTGCGGTTTTATGGATTTATGGGTTGTAGGATATTCCAAGCTAATAATTGATTGGGAAATTGGATATTCTTCTATGTAGTCCATGTTTCTATACCATTGGATGAACTGGGTGAAGACCTTGATCTCGTATTTCTCTTTGATATCGTTTAGCCATATTTATCGTATCTTGAATCGGGAAGCTAATTCTCTCTCAAAAAAGGCTATTAGAGAAATGGATTGGCCTCTACCTTTTGAGGAATTTCTTGAAATAAATCTCGTAGATTCTATTTTTTACAATGTGTTTTGAGATCCATTATACTTTTGATCATTAACCAAGTCAGTAGTCTTTTAGTCCATTTGCTTCACAAGTCTAGTAATGAATTTGAAGTTATTTTTGTTGGACTATTAGTATACTAATACATTAAGGAGGGATGAAGGGTAGTTTAAAGACAAATTTGTTAAAATTCTGAGTTCATTGAGAGTGATGCTTCTTGATATAGAAGGTTGTTCTATGTAACTTTCATTCAATATGAATAACAACTTGCATGCTTTTTCTGTCGCAAAAAAAATTATAATTATTTATGTTTAATACAAATTGATAGTAAAAGCAAATACATTTGTATTAGGGATAATGTAGGTGAACTATTTGAAATTTTGTATCTTAGTACATTTTTTTTTATTGAAATCATTGACGATCTGTAATGATTAAGATTTGAAATTTCAAATCAAAGATTTGATGATAGTAATTAGTCGCTACCTTAATAGCCATATGAAAATTTCACAACAATATCGTACTCTCGCTTCTATTGTAACTTTAAAGTCTAAGGCTTCAGTGACAACTAAAAATAATTTCCTTTGGAAAGAGGTTTGAAGACATGCCTATTGGGCCATCTTTAAATACCTCCAATAGTAGGGCAATAGCTATCATGTATCACTAGCATAGATCCATCTTAAACATGGGTCTATCAAGCATGGAGAGGGATCCAAGTCCTTGAGCTGTAAATTTTCTTTATCTAAAACGTTTTACACCTAAAGAAAAAAATTACACCTTAGGGAATGGATCCTCCTCTCTCCTTCAAAATTTTTGTAGCATAAGAGCCTACACATATATTTTAATAACTTTCCTTAAATTTTTATTTTTATATGGGAACCCATTACTTTAGGTGTATTTTTTTATCTTAAAATTTTTGCATGTTTAAACAAATTTCACATCCATAAATTTAATTCTGAATTTATTTACTTTTCTTTTTATAAACCCACATAATTTTTTAATTATTATTTATTTTCCGTAACATAACTTTACCTTATATTATGTTCTAACATCGTCTCCATACTAGATTGTAAAGCACTTCTACTCTCAATGCAACATTTATTATTAAAATATATTAATGCAAACTATGTTTTGGTTATCATTTGTTTTAGTTATTGACAATTAGCCATTAGTGTCACTTTAAACTATTTTTAACTACCTACGTCACAATTCCATTGATGATGGACGCTTTCCATCATGGTAAACTATTATTTTACTTCCTAAGATTCATTGAAAATAATTCGCCAAGGAGATGATAAAGTGCTTTTGGTAAGCATTCAAGCCTAGAGAAAATGAATACTAGTTGTATAAAAAATTAAACATGACCTTTTATTTTCTCATGTTAAACGGTTTTATCACGGTAAAAATTATGCATGCGAATTTTTTCAAATGCTTAAATAATACGTATGAATGTAACAAAAATGAATTGGTCATTTTAAGCGTTAGAGATATTGAGGTCCACGTATTGACATGACATTGATATTGCCAATATATGAGGCTAAAATTTGTGTTCTAAAACTTTTAATATAAAATAATTTTTTATACTTATATAAACGATAGAAGAGGCTCGATTCTATTTTAATAACATTATTAGAACTTTCAAAAAAAAAAATTGTCACGTCCATGTTTTATGATTTCAAAAAAACCTTGGCTCGATTCTGTTTTAATAACATTATTATAAGTTTTTAATTATTTTTAAGTCACGTCCATGTTTTATAATTTAAAACAACCTTTCGCGAAGATACGCAATCAATTTTACTAACGACAATGACAATTATATGAAAACTTTTGAGTATGTGAAAACGTTATTGGTTTGCCAATTCATGTGGAGTAACCCAATTTTCCTGCCCATAAAGAAAGTGTGTAATTTATTGAATGTTATTTCAATCACAAGCACAAAAGTGCAAATTTGTTAAATGTGAAAAATTGTACTGGTAGTTGGTGAATAAACTTTAATTTAGTATTGGTGAATGAGTTTACGAGCCTATGTGCTCCATTGTTCAATTTACTTTTGATGTATTTTGTTAAATGTTTAAAAATTTTCGTTTTTATTACCATGTTGCATTTTGTTTTTTTCAAATATTTTGTATTTTTCTTTAGTAAATTTATTCTTTTATTTTTTTCATAACCATTAGCCATTTTATTGACTTAAAGTTCGATCATTTTTTTATATTCCATAATTTTTTTATATTGTAAAGTACAAAAGTTATTTATTGTTATAAAGATGGTACATTGGAATATGTGTATACTAAAATAGAACTTTATTTTTTAATTATATTTTAAAATCTAATATTATCAATATTTATTTTTTTATTGTTACAAAAGTTTACTTAGAAAACTTGAGAGGAGGATGTGCAGAGCCAAAGGCTCACACGCACACACGAATGATACTCAACCAATTCAATTAATCAAAGAGAAATGATTACAATATATAGTGAAACAATGTTCAACCAAATGAGCTATTAGATCCTATACTCATGGATCTCAAACCTATCTCCTAATCTTATGAGATGCACACAATCCAATCACTATTATGCACCCTTATATTTCTACATTATTCCAACATCCTCCCTTAATGTAGAAATGGATTTTCTATAATCACAAATACATAGCATGCTTGCTGGTATCAGTCTTAGTCAGGCTTACAAATTATCAAAACAATCTAACAATTTAGTGTTCCAAGGCTTGAACTCTACAATCCTTCTTCTCCTTCATCTTGACCTTAG
>LPNX010809100.1:11400-62477 GCA_001517045.1 Pseudotsuga menziesii
CATAACAATTCAAGCTGAAGATTGGAAAGCTCAACAGGGATCTACTTCAACCGTCCGGAATAAGGTACGAGGTTCGATCCTTTAGTGTTAGATGTTTTTAATTTCTATTGCATATTGGGAAAGATTGATTTCTGGAGTCTAGCTGTCTGTTTTGGTACCCCAAGCCATAGGAATTTCTCTCCATAACAACGGTGGAGGATTATGCATATGCAGGAACTGAATTCAACAGTGACCCTGACCTACCGCTCCCACTTGGTGGACAATGGGGTGACATCGGTAAGAAGCAAAAAACCCTAAAATGGAAATAGTGTTTTTATGTTTTTGATGTTTTATATTTTTTATGTTAAGTAACGAGACTTGAATATTTTCATGCAGACGTTGGAGCAGCACGACTTGGGTGAGCCTACCCATTGGATAGACGAGCTGGAGCCCATTTCATACAGCAGGGTGACGATGTGACTGGGGAGTTAGAGGAAAACTTGGAGAGGTTGACCCTAGACATCCCCAATGCTTCCATTGATGACCTCCTTCTGAGGTATCAGAGACCTACAATGGGAGCACCAGGTCGATTTAGCAGACTGCTACATAGAGTAGCCCGGGTAGTGATGTAATACCACGAGCATCACTAGACGATGTGTGCATGATGTATCCACTGAAAGCTGATAGCTTCAGGGTTTTGTATGGTGATTTTTTCCTGAAAGCCTACGTGCTTCAGATGAGGTCTCATGACCTATTTTTTGTAAATCATGTTCATATATATATACTTTTACCCGGTGTTTATACGTCTCAAATGGTGAATGTATTTTACATGAGTTTTATGTGTCTTTAATTGTTTATTTACAATGGACCAAGTTTGATTTTCATGTCATGAATGGGAGATATGCCAATCTAGGATGTAATTAGCTAATGAGTTAGCAACTACGTTATGTTCCATAGGGATATGCCTATAGGTGATAATTTCAAATGACATTTCTAACAAGCATACCCTCCGGAAGAGGCAGAGAAGCACATGATTCCTAATGGTATAAACATGGTTTAGATGACAAACCACAAGTTGAGAGTCCATCAAGACTACCAAGTTGCAAACATCTTGGGAGGCAGCTTCAGTCAGAAGACCTATGACTGCTCAATACTCGGTGATGCTGTTGGTAGCGGGACCAATATGAACTGCTCCTGAACTGACCAAATCATGAGCTAGGGAATAGAGAGCCCAAGCAGCTGAGGAAAGATTCAAGGTGTGGTGGCAAGCACCATCAGCGAAGCTGTAGAAAGCCATCTACTCTGCACAACCAAAACATGGTATAAACAGATATAGAAACTAAACTCAAAACCATATTGAAAATACTTAAAGCACACTAAAATTCAAGCAATATACATATATACAAGATACTATCCGAGAGAGATCTAGGCACAGTACCTCTTCAGGTACAACCCATTGCGAGGTTTCCCAAAAGGGATTCCATCGTAGTCTATGAGCTCGTAGGCCCCTTTCTCTAAAACTTTAGAAATAACAAAAGGACTGTACCACATGGATTCTAACTTTTCTTTCCCTAGCTTGTCATATCTCTGATCATAATTAAAAACTAGGTCACCCTCGTTAAAGGCACAAGGTTGGACAGATTTATCATACTGTGCCTTGACACGTTTCTTATGTGCCTCATTAGCTAAGGCATCATCTCTCCTAGTTTCATCAAGGTTGTTTAGGTACAAAAATATCTCTTCCTCTATGGAAGTGTCCGGGAGAAGTTCGATGGCAAGTTTCAAGGATGGAATCTGACATTGAATCGACAAGACAATTTTTAGTCCATAAACAAGCTGGAAAGGTGCGAAAATAGCAGCTATTTTCACTGAAGTCCTGTAAGCCCAAAGAGCAGAGAAAAGGATGTGGTGCCAATTGGATTTATGGTCTCCAACCATCTGACAAAGCATAGTTTTCAAAACTTTGTTAATGGCCTCTACCTGACCATTAGCTTGCGGATAATAGGGCATAGAGTTTTCGTGGTGAAAACCTAGCTTGGCACTTAGTTCCTCCATCATTTGATTATGGAAATGTGATCCGTGATCAGTAACTATGGACTGCGGGAATCTACATCTAGTTATAACATGATTGAGTAGGAAGAGAGAGACAGTCTTACCATCTTCTGCATAGGCATGGCCTCAACCCACTTTGTAAAATAGTCAACTACTACGATGATGTAACCATGCCCCCTGGATGAGGTAGGCTTACAATGCATATAATCAATTCCCCATTTGGTGAATGGGCCAACGACAATGACGGGGTGTAGCGGAGCAAGATGAGTGCGCTTTTTCGAATAAAAAAGTTGACAAGGTGGGAATTTCTTTACATTATCATGACAGTCTTTAAAGACTGAAGGCCAGAAATAGACATCGCGAAGATTTTCTGGGCTGTAGCCATCCCATATAAATGACCGCCGCATGCTCCAGAGTGGCAATCATTCAACACTTATTCAGCTTCCTCATGGGTGAGGTATTGCCGAAGAATAGAATCAATCCCACGTCTATACAAGGTGTCATTCAAGATGAGGTAGTATTTTGCGTGGTGACGGATATGGCAACGATCATCATGGGATAGATTTGGCTGAAATCTTTGTGTTTGGAGATAAATAAGCAAATCTCCATACCATGGGTTAGTAGTGCTTATTAGGAATAGGAATTCATCTGAAAATGAATCACTGGGCTTAGATTCCATCGAAGCACAGGGAATATCACACATGAACTCGACAAAGACCAAGGATTTCTTTGATGTGGCTTTGGCAAATTCCAGATCAAACTCTTGTAGCATGACTATCCATCGGGAGTACTTGCCCCCAAGCACCTGACGAGTCAAGATGTAATACATAGGGTTCCAGTCTACTAATACAGTGGTTGTGCGGAGCAAAATGTAGTCACAAAATTTTTGAACAGCAATGACCGTGGCCAATGCTAACTTCTCCACACATGAATATCGGGTTTCAGAATCCATAATATTCTTACTAGCATAGTAAATCACATGCTCTTGACTGTTGGGATTTTCCTGCACCAAAACCATAGTGATGGTAGTAGTGGAGGCAACAATATATAAGAGAAAGTCCTTTGAATAATCTGGGGGGTGTATCACGGGTGAATGAGTTAGAGCATGTTTGAGATTATCAAAGGTGCGTTGGGCTTGGTCATCCCAATAGAATGGAGTGTCCTTCTTAAGGAGACGCATATAACCGTGCATTTTCTCTACAAAATCGCACACGAAACGGTGGAGAAAGTTTGCCTTCCCTTGCAAACTTTGGAGTTCGAGAATATTGGTTAGGGCTGGTAGAGCTAAAATGGTGGCATTTTTTCAAAGGGTCTATCCAGATTCCATCCTTAGAGACCAAAAAACCTAACAGGTGTCCCATCTCAACGCAGAAAACACATTTATGCAGATTGATCCGTATATTATAATGACGACATCTCAGGAAAATTTCTCTAAGATGACTAGGGTGGTCCTCTCGTCGCTGTGAATGAGCAGGGAGGTCGTCAAGGTATGTTTCAACAATATGTTTAACATCATGAAACGCATAGGACATTGCATGCTGGAAAGTGGCTCCATCATTTTTTAATCCAAATGGTAACTTCCTATATGCAAACGTTCCCCATGGGCAAATGAATGTCGTCTTGTGCTGATTGGTGGGTAATATCTCAATCTGATTATAGCCAGAAAATCCATCCATGAATGAGAAGATGACACTTCCAGCACAGTTGTCGATAATTTGATCAATATGCAGAGTAGTAAAGTTGTCTTTGGGACAAGCTTTGTTCAAATATCTAAAATCGATGTAGACTCTAATGGTGCCCTGCTTTTTATTGACAGGGACAACGTTCGATACCCATTCCATCAGGGGTACAGGATAAATAAACCCAGCTTTGAGAAGTTTCTCTATTTCATCTTTAATAGCTGTGGCCTTTTGTGGATGGAATTGCCTTATTTTTTGCCTAACATATTTAACAGTGGGATAGGTTTTAATTTCATGGACCACAATGGATGGGTTTATCCCTAGCATTTCTTCATAAGACTAGGCAAAAATATCGTGGAATTCTTTGAAAAGTGCCTTGTAAGCTTCAAATTCGTCTGCTGAGAAGTTCTGCCCAACATGAACATGCTCGATGGTACCAGGCTTGGCTGATGTGTCAATCGGATTTGTCTGAGTAATATTTCATAGGTTTCCTTCAAAATCTGTGTCTTGCAGCAATATAGGAATTTATGGTGTGTTGACAATATCAGTGGAAAACAGGGATGCAAAGTCATGGTCTACTGAACTGGTGTTGGGGAGGAACGAGGATCTATGATGGTGATCCTCCCAAATAGGCTCATTCGTATTCATGATCTCCATAATGGACTTGTCAAAAGGAAAAGTCTCAGAGAGATAATCCAAAATAGGAAGAGATGGTTCTAACTAGTAGGGCAGGTGGTAAGGATCTGAAGCCACCAAATGAAGTTCATCAATGTGATCATCAGAAAGGGTTTGAATGATGTTATACATTTCTTAATGCGGACTCAATGAGGTGGACTCAACAATTTGTTTGCCCTTGGGCTCACAATCAAAGGACACAATCATATTTACTATCGCTGTCTCTGTGTTAGGAGGAGTGGACAGAAAAATCCCCAAAAGGGATGAATCCTTCAACATGCCTACCCCAATCGACTGGTATGGAGGAGGGGACTGGCCTAAAATAGGGATGTTATTAGCTGTATAGGTAGTAACATCCGACATACAGAAATCAAGCTGATCAATAGTAACAATTCTCCCTAGATGCAGAAATTGGACTGTTTGAAATACTTTTGAAGCGACAACAGTCATGGTGTAAAACCAATTTCTTCCTATAAGGAGGTTGTAATCTAACGGGGCGTCTACTACTTCTACTTTAATAGAAATAGTTTTCCCCCCAAGCTCGACTGCAAGGGCTGATATGAGACCATGGGTCTGGAAACCTCATCCATCAAAGAATTTCAGAGTCATAGGGGATGTTACAAGCTCGAGAGAGCCTATGGCTTTCCAACAAGGCAGGGACAAAACCGAAGTTGAAGATCCTTCGTCTAAGATAGTCCTAAAGATCTTATTTTTGACTACTTTCATGATGATTTGGAAAGCAAGTTTGTGAGGTAGTCTAGACTTATAGTTATCAACATTGAAATGAATCAAATTAGTGTTGTTTGGGTCTAAATCTCCTAACGCAGTTAACAGGTTTTTGCGTTGTGTAGGACAACTTTGGAGCACTTCCAAGGTAGACATTGCACATGGTGCCTGAGCGAGATCTTCAACTACATTATAAAATTGAGAAACTTGGGAATTAGTGTTAAAAACAACCTTCCTAAGAGTACTCTTGGGTGGACGCAACACCATATCGAGAGTAGGTTTCTCGATGGTTAGGGGGACAGTAGACGAGAAGTTGGGAGAACTAGTAGATGGAGCTTTTCCTGAAGAAGAATGGTTTTCTTTCTTGTCTACAGGTTTGTCGTAACTCTGACTTCAAGTTTGCAAACTAATGGTATCCAAGGACATCATGCGAATTTTCTCTAACGAACTAGAGTTTCCTTGATTAGACATGTGGTCTATCAGTTGTTGTTGAGAGGGAAAAGGATCCGTGAGAACTGCGGGTGTGGGATTTGTTTTCAAAAATTGGGTTATTTCATCCCAGTGGGGACACTCTTTTGTGAAATGATCACCTCCGCAGAGCAGACAAGGATATTTTGCTTTTCTTTTCCCTTTATCATTTTCATTGGTGGTTGGTTTTGGATTCTCTTGTTGGTTTCCAGGTTTTTTGTTTTTACTTTTACCTTTCTTTTTATTATTGCCGTAGTTTTGAATACTTTGAATAGAATTGACCTCGGCGAAAACCTTGGGAGTCAAAGGAGTAGGGGTGGCAGTCTGGGGTTGGTTGGCAGGTTTTGCTACTGACGGGGACTGGATTGAACCAACAATCCCATCAACAAGGACTTCTGCTGGTGGCTTTGCAGGATTGGTGCTTGGGCAAGGAGCTTGAGGAATCAAGTCATACAAAGCTCCAGACTGGGAATAGACCAAGTCCAAATATTGGGCTCGACTAATGGCTTGTTCTTTAGTAATGGCACTGCCCATAGCCACATATCAGGAAATTGGAGGCAACAAAGATTTAGTAAACCAATAAGCTAATATATGATCTGGAATAGGAGCCTTAATAAGTCTTCTCTGCCTTCTCCACTCATGGATATGATCGGATATGTGGGTGGAGGTGTTCTGTCGTAGAGAAGTTAAGAGATTAGTACCCGTTTCATAATGGGTAGGAAGCTGAAAGTGTGTAAGAAATACAGTTGCCAATGAGCCAAAATCCACAAACGAATGTTGTGGAAGTTCAATGTACCATTTCGTGGTTGTACCGGTCAAATTTCGTTGAAAGAGTCTTAAACGGACCGAATCATCCATAAGGGAGTTTGAATAACACCACAGATGGAATGCCATGACATGGTTTTTTGGATCGTCTCCCTGCTTCCCATCGAACTTTGGAATGTACGATGGTAACTTTACCGAAATGGGAGGCCATGAGGGGTTATGTTGAATGGGGTCATTAATCAACTTGGACAAATCAGGCAAGTCCAAAGTTGCTAGGAAAGGTAACTGACGATTAGGTTGCACATACTGGTAATATTGATATGGCATATAATTACCAGTAGGACCGTAAGTATACTGATAAACAGGTTGTTGCAACGAAGAACTACCGAAATATCCACCCACAGGGGGTGGATTTCTGGGATCAAGACCGTTAGGACAACCAGGGCCTCCGGGACCACCAAGACCATTGGGACCACCAGGACCACTGTGACCACCAGACCCTCTAGGAAATCTAGGAGGTAAACCTCCAGAGCCTCCAGAACCACTAAGAGGAGGGCCACCAGATCCTCCAGGGCCATTAGGAGGGAAGCCACCAGGCCCCCCAGGACCACCAGGACCATTAGGACCATAAGGGGAAATCCACCAGGTCCTCCAGGACCATTAGGCATCCCAGGGGGAGGACCTCCATAAGGTGGTCCTCCGGCACCTCCCGTAGTATGTATAGGTATCCCCCCCATATCTGGCATGTAGGACCAGTTAGGTTTCCCCCATGGCATGAAAGTATTACTAGGATATGGAATTCCAACATAAATCATTCCTGTAGGGTTGGGTGGATAATTAATATTTCCTACAGGTACTTGATTTGATGTATAACCATAACCCTAAGAGGTTTGATTGGTTACAGGTTGTACCCCCAAGGGATGACATGAACTATATGGGGGGTTAACCACATTAGTGTGGGTGGGAGGGACATAAACTATAGATTGCTCTATACCAGAGGTCTGTCCTTGACTAGGTACAATTCTAGTTCCAAATAACGTAGGTTGTGCCGGGGGTTGCCCCTCGACACTAGAAGGTAATGACAAAACATGAATTGAATGTTGAGCCCCAGGTGTGGAAGACCTGGGAGGATTGGGAACATACATAATATGGGAGGTGGTGGGGTTGGTAGGTTGACCTGGGTTATGTGGAGTCACTGTGCGATCTAGAATTGGTTCAATGGGTCTTATAGAATCGACAAGTGAACGATATCCCACAGGAACAACTACAGAACGTGATGGTGGTGTACCCAATATGTCATCTATTTTCTTTTCAATCTACTATGCACAGAGAATAGCTGGCTGGTATTGTCTACGTTCTTCTTCATCTATAGAAACTTATTCAGAAAAGTTTAAACGGGTGCCAAATGAGGCAATGGCTTGTCCTATAGAGGTATCCCAAAATGGAGCATTGGGACCATAATCTGGATGGGTAGTATCATCAACATGACCTTCTATGAGAGAATGGAATGAAGTGTTACCCCAAGAAGGTTGTTGGACTAAGGGAGGCGAGCGTGAAGGATATGGTCCTCTGCTTTCTGCAACCACATTATCTCCCACTTGGGAGGTGGTAGCAGCTCCTTGGTTGATAGCTTCCATTGGATTTTCTCCTGAAACAGGAATAAAATCAGGTGGCAAGCCCCGTACTCTTCTGGACTGTCTTAGCTCAGCCAGTTTGTACAACTCCTATCTAACATAAGGTCTCAAAAACTAGAAAACACACCAAATTTTTTTCCCTACTCAAGCTATAGGCCAAACAAGCAAACTTAAATGATAGGAGGAGTTCAGATAGTTAGGTCTTTCACCAGGATTGTCAAGAAGGTGCCACTTGCGATATACCTCAAGGGTATGTGCGTAGTAATTTCCCTTAATGTTGTTTTCGGTGTATGGCTCCAAGCAAGATGACCAAAGGGATTTTCTTAGATGGATAGGGTATCCTAGTGGGGTCTCCTGATATACGCAAGGTAAATGGGAGCTCAAATTGGTAGTAGTGCTGTCTAATGCATAACAGTCCACAAGGGGCCTTCCAATATACAATCAAGTACGTGAAGTACCTTTCTATATACCTCAAGGGTACGTGAAAGGTCGTTCGATATTTTGACGGTACGTGGAAGAACTGCGTGAGTCCCTGGATGTAATGTGGATGAGTAATGACAGCTCCTACGCTTAACGAGGCCCGAACACGTCTCTAACCTATCACTCGAATTTCTATGTAAATTTTAACCTATAACTACCATTAATTTTAAAGTGGACGGTTAGGTGAATGCATGGAATTTTGACAGAAAAAGTAAAACCATGCAGTATGCATATGCAAATATTTCACTTTACCATTCGTGGTATGCCTACCTACGAGAGGGAAAGAGAGTATTTTATTTTGTTTTAAAACCAAAAATTTCCAAACAACAATCTTGAACAAATCAAATCAAAGACAAGCAACACTTTCCAAACTCATTTCTCTTTTCTGAAAGCAATCAAAAGGTGAAGAGTCTCTTTTCCTAAAAGAAAAACAAGAAGCACACTACATGCATAAGCACTCTATTTTTCGTTTTTTCTTAAAACATAGATAGATCTAACTTAAAACTACAATATTTTTTATTTTGATGAGATAGTACTAATGCAAAAGATACAAAAGAACACAGAGAACTTGAAAGCTTATGAGGCTAATCAGAGATCCAATGTCTTATGCTTAATAATGATAATGACTTAATCTCAGTCAAAAAAATTTCTTTTTAATAAGCAAAAATAAGTCTTCTATGGAAACAAAAAATGAAATCAAGATGCTAATCAAATGCTTTTTCTTTCAATCTTTATAACAGAAATGAAAAGAGAGCTCACTACAACCTAAGATTTTAAAAAAAGAAATCCTTTCACAACCACAACCAACAAGCACAGAAGACAATGAATAAGCAACAAGCCTAATCTAGCTTTCAAATTCTTCAATCAAACCAATATTTTACCACATAATTTCAAACCATAAGAATTCCGATTCTAACACACAAGCCTGACAGTGCAGGGATGAAAGCAAACAAACTCAAATTTTTGCAAAAAAAATGAGAAAAAGTAGATTCTAACACACAAGCTTGACAGTGCAGGGATGAAAGCAAACAAACTCAATTTTTTGCAAAAAAAAATGAGAAAAAGTAGTCTTGGAACAAAGCCTACATGGCACCGCGCTGGAGGGGTCTTGACAGAGCAACTCTGGATGAGCACCACTTCTGGATAATGGGACTCAAGCGGTGGCACCGCGTACTGCTAACAAAGTTCAGGCAGTGGCACTGCTTGTTTCCAACAGTGCATGAGCGGTTCCCTGAATAGATCCAAAACACACAGGAGAACGAAAGATCAAGTTAGAAATTGATCAGATCAAGGCAAAATTTGATGGATTGACAATAAAAAAGAGCATAAAAAGTTGAAATAATTCAGATCTGAACAGATCTGAAAGTTTCAAACCAAAAATCACTAAGTTAGATGGTAGATCTGACTGAAGAGAGTTGGATATGGAGCCTGGATTCAAACAAGATTTCAAGAACTGAGAAAGATCAGATCAACTGAGATATGCACTACTCCCCAGCGGAGTCGCCAGATTTGTAATCAGGAATATTGCACCTTCTGCGGACAGAAGTTGTTCCTCTGGTCTGAATGGTTCAGATCCAGAACAAATGAGTGAACGATAAAGGATGGAGACCTTCCCTGAATGTCGTAGACATCTGGAATGCCACTTTGATAGTGAACCTATGTACCTACAAATAGATCAAACATGAAAACACATCAAAGCTACCAGAAAATCATCTACTTATCCATGTTAGTGACTAAGGAATCTAACAACATATACATGTGAAATGAAAACAACAGTAATGTGGGGCAGAAATCAGCTTTGCATTAAAGATGTATGGAGAAGCTTACAACCTTTGCCTTAGTGTCGACAAGCATCTCCACGAGACAAACAATTCATCCCCATAAGCTCCAACTTTGCTCTCTATGCTCTCTAATGACTTGGGCTAAGTGGTCAATCCAACAGCATAACAATACCTCTATAGTTCTCCCCCAGTAAAAAATGACCAAGTTATGGCCCTTTTGTATAACTATCATTTTTATTTCCGAAAGGAAGCCCAGAAATACCCAGTTTTCTATTCCGGTTGCTAGGGGTGGATCCAGAATGGCGTTTCCAATTCCAAAAACAGGTTATAAAAAAAATTTCGGTAAAAAATGACCAAGTTTATGACCCTTTTTTATAACTGTTGTTTTTATAATCAGAAGAAAGATCTCCTTGAGGAGAGCCCCAAAATCATGTAGATCTACAGAAAAAACATCAAGAAACCCTTGAAAAAATTCTGCAAAAATCTTACACAACAAGTTAGGGTTAAGGTTAAAAAAATGCAGAAATATGCCCAGATTTGAAAACAAGCCTAATGGCTACCAGATAGAAAGCAAATCTACAACAAAGTGACAATGCTCAAATGAGAATTGTTATTGATCAAAAGCTATAGAAGGTACTAGATCATAGCAACCCGCTCTGATACCATGTTAGAATAGTAGAGTCAAGCTAAACTAGTTAACCTATTTAAGCAACTAACAACATATCATAAAAGATAAGAACAAGAAAAGAAAAGGACAAGAGAACACCGATATACATGGTTCACCCTAACGGGTTACATCCACGGGAATGTAGTCTTATATTATCTCCAAAATGTCTTCTCCAATCTTACAAGAGAGAAAAGTACAAATACCCCAAAGAATATAGATGATGTACAATAGTGTCACAATAGTAAAACTACTACATCAAGAATACATGATTATGTAGAGACTCACTTGACCCTATTATATACTAAGAGATGAGGA
Source organism: Pseudotsuga menziesii (assembly GCA_001517045.1). Lineage (NCBI taxonomy): Eukaryota > Viridiplantae > Streptophyta > Pinopsida > Pinales > Pinaceae > Pseudotsuga > Pseudotsuga menziesii. The sequence goes on from LPNX010809100.1 coordinate 22,622, forward strand.
GGAATTACTCTCACATATTGCATGTGGGATAATATAAATCTCCAAAATAACATATTTTAATACAATACCATGGAAAAATACTCTATGCAAGTAAATACAACACCATACAACTATGGGTTAAATGTATTACTCTTTTACATAAGATTGTAGACAACTTCCGACATAATACAAAGACAATATTACCTTCCAAGGAATATAATATATTCCAACATGAACACCTTTGGTATGTGCACACATCTTGCAGACTCTTCTTTAGATCTTCTTTACAGTCAATGAATTATTTAATCGTCTCATGTTCTTAGGTTTTTGGTCTTTCTCTCTTTTTCTCTCTTTTCTCTCTTCGTTTATATTCTTCTTCTTGTCTATCTTATTATCATGTTATATTATGATTCGCACACAACTTGGATAAACTTTATAATATTTTAAACTTCTTGATTTACCCATTGATTATTCTCAACTGTCAGTCGACAGGTTGTTCTATCCACACAAAAAATCTCGTTCCATTTACATATAGGCTCTATCGACCTAGTTTACAATTAGTCTTTATTCCCAAAATGGACTTTAGTCTAACTACCTCTTACCCAAAACTCTACCGAACTCCTCATTTTGATTTTCTCTCCTCCTCTTTTGTTGTAGCCTATTCTGTTGCGGCCTTTTCTTGTCTTGCGATCGAAATCTTCATTTTCCTAAACAAAATTTGGTTTTATTTTCCTAGGGCCAACAAGGAATCAAGGATGGACTGTATAACAAAATATCAGGACATTTTGGAGTTGCAAAGACTCTCACATTACTCCAGAATTATTTATACCAGCCTTTACTCAAGACATATTTCGACAAGTATATCAACTCATGCATGGATTGTTCCATTGAAAAGCCATTGAATCGATGACAATGTTTGTATACACCTTTTCTTATTCCAGTTAGACCATGGGAATCCATTTCCTTGGATTACTTGACTAGATATACTATTGCCAAACACCAACATGATGCAATCCTGATAGTTGTTGATAGATTCTCTAAAAGGAATATCCTCATTCCCTACAAGAATATTACAACAACACAACAACCTACTCAACTCTTTTCTTAGCATGTTTGGAAACAATATGGATTATCGACTACAATCATCTTTGACATATATTCCATATTTGTTAGTACTTTTTGGAAAGATTTCTAGTAGTATACACATAACTATCTATGTCGACCACATTCCATCCTCACACTGATGGACAAACGAAAGTTGTGAACCACATGATGGTAAAATTTATTTACATTTACAACCACAAGCATTATAGAATCCAGGATAAAATTATCACATACATCCAACATAGCCATAGTTGAGCACATCACAGTTCAACAAGAAAGAGTCTGTTTGAACTTCGTTATGGATTTCAACCCTCAATTGCTATCAACTTAGTCAGTCAAAAAACTAATTTTACTGACAAACACCATGACAATGAGAATTCAACAAAGCACCCAAGTTCAAGGATAGGTTATGTGAGATTCATAAACAATAATATGGGATGTTGAAGGGAGCTAGTGAGAAACCCAAGACCCGACACACTAATCATTGTATTTCTCATTCATTCAAAATTGGGGATCAGGTCTGGTTGCATCTTAATAAATAAAGATTTAATGGCCCACATAGGAAGATGAAGCATTTACGATATGTTCCTTACACCATTGTTGAGAAAATTGGGGAAAATGCTTTAAGCTCATCATTCCACATACCTAGGTTTGCATCCACTACTCAATGTGGAATTTCTTCAACCATATTTTCCACTACTATTGGAACATATCAACTAACTGCCAACATATCTAGGAGACATCCATCTAGAAGTTCAAGAAACACTTTTGATTAACACCATTATTGGACAACAAACCCACCACACAAGGACACAAATAATTCCTTTGTTTCAAGATGCCAAAGAAGGAAAAATCCTATCTCAAGGAAAGTGCTATCCTCTCATCAAATTGGAGCAATAGTTTTCTCATTTGAATGAGTAGGAAATGGAGACCATTACCACTTAATGGGGAAGGTTTATTCCATCCCAATCCTCGAGTAGTGTCATTCATTAGTGACTAAGTCTAGTTGATCCCTTGGTTAGATTGTAATCACATAATCTCAGTCGACCCTATAGATTAGTTGATCCATCGACTTAGCCAACCCTATGGATCAGTCGATCTTAGTTTCTTGATCGACCCACACAATATCCTACAAGGGTTGTTCATCATATATCCCATGTGACATTTGATGACTCCAACACAAATAAGATTACATTTTGAATAGTCAAAAGGCACTAAGAAGATTCCATCAATATGGTAATGGTGTTTCTTCATCTTCTTCTAGTTGATATATGGGAAGAAGACGGTTGGTCTCCTCAATCAAATTGTAACCGCTTCTTTGTAACTAAAACGTGGTGGGCATGCACCCAAGCATCCCTCATTTTTGTAAATATACATGTAAGTTCAAATATGAAAGGGTTCTTTGTACTTGATTGCACTAAGACATGTATCGAAAGAGAAGGCTCAATTGGTTCCTCACAGTTCCTTCATTCGACCTCCATTCATGTAAATGATTCTTTTGAATCAGTACACCTTGATACAGGGTTGGCTCACAAACTTAAGAGACCAATGTCCCACGGACGACTGGTCAATAAAATTGGAGCTTTCACCCTTAGGGTTTCTCCATTATTAATTATTGACTTGCATTTTCATGTGATTAATATTGTCTATTGCTTTCAGCCATTTTTGTTTGGTTATTATCTACATTACATTGGTTTTCTTATTTAGTCTGGTATTGTTCGCTTTTGCCATAATAGAGCTTGACTCATTCAGTCAACTCTGTGTCCTCTCATTGACTTCCTATGCGACACAAAGCAATACTTCCAAATTTCATATCTAAGAAGAAAACACATAGAGCATAAGCCTCACCTTCTAGCTAGGTTTTTCCCATATTGAGTTTTCCTATGGTACATCTTGTGTTCATTGTATGGATGATGTGTTATTTTCCTGCTTCTTTGATTTTAATTTTAGTTTATTTTAATGTTTTGCAACAATATAAATTTAAGGTCTAAAGTGATACCGTGCATAATAAGATATTTTTTTATGTTGAGATATTTGTTGTGATTGTTTTAGTGAAATATCCATGATAGTTTACAAATAAAAAAATACATTAGATCAATCATAAATTGCTTATTAGGAAAGTGAGTTTCAAAAAATTACATTTCAAATAATGCATATGGAACTCCACCTTGATAACATGAGATAACAAGAATCCAAAATGCACCTTTTTTCCAATTTTGATTTATTGGAATTGTGGTTGAAATTTAGAGCTAAACTTATAATTCAAATCTAATACCTAATTTTTTACAACTTTAGAGTGCCCTAAGGGTTGTGGGGTTGTTGAATCAAAATTGTTTTCAAACTGTACTAGATGAATCACAACTGTTCATTAAAAAAAGTGAAACTTTATTAGAAAAAAATGCATTTTGGATAACAAATATCGAACTCTGCCTCGATAGCATGACATACAAATTAATATGGTGATGATTAATATAGTTCCAACCCAAAATTGTATTTTTACAATGTTAGAGTGACCCAAATGGAAAGTGCTTTATCTATTTAATAAATTCAAAAGTAAAATAAAATAAACATGGATCCATATGTGAATCTTTTTTTTTAAATGTGGTTCACCATTTGTTAGAGGGCTATCAAGATATGGCCGGCTCCCCAAGAGCATCATGTCACTTACAAGAGTAGAACCTGGGTGGGGAGGGTGACATTCATTCCTCCCAACCACCCAAGCTACATCCATTTGACATTCATATATGAATCTATAAAGATGGTTGCTCCATTCTTAGAAAAGTTAACTACGAGTCATTTCATCTTTACAAATGTATATAATTTTATATTATTATTTAATAATAATAATATAATTTGAAAACAATTCACACTTCTTTCAAAATCTAAATTTATGTCCTTTAAACCACGAAAACACATACTCACATATATAATAATCTCAAAATTATATGTGAATCAATAATGATAGTTGCTTGAATGGTTTCATCAACAACAATGTAGACATGAATGTGAATGATTTGCTTAACCTTTAATTTTATTAGGAAACTAGCCTACCTACCATTATCTCATTGTACATTTAAATATTTTAAAATATTCGTTATCATTAACTTTTTTTAATATACACTCACCCAATTAAATGTGCGGGAGTGTAATAAAGAAAAACCAAAAGAATCGAAGATAATTTGTGTTCAGATAGCTCTTGGTTGAATAGACTTTCTATTGTTGTGAATAACTCTACTCATATTTTCAATTTAGTTTTGATATTCTTGTTAATGCGAGGAGTGGATCTTTGTTGTTTCCGGATGTCTCATCCTAGATTCATAACGATATGCCTGCAATAAATAAAAATAAAATGCATGGAGGAGAGTCGGGCATCTTCTTGAGAGTTATGCTTTTTGTACTGATGTCGGGGTTGATGTAACTTTGAAAAACACTTCATAAGAGTATTCTCAAAAAGTAAAGAATAAAAAGACAACGTTACCCAAAAATATTGTACAACCAAAAAACTCTTTTAATGGAGTCCTAATTATGGAAAAAGTCACATGATGTTCCAAAACTTATGAATTTAGATTTGATTTTTTATTTTTTAATTTGGATAATTTGTATCTTTTATTGGAGTCCTAATTATGGAAAAAGTCACATGATGATGTTGTTCCAAAACTTATAAATTTAGGTTTGATTTTTTTATTTTTTAACTTGGATAATTTCTATTAACATTAGAATTTTAAAATTTTAAATTAATTATTTTTTATTATAATATTAATAATTTAATTGTTATTAAAATTTATAAAAAAAAATATTTTTTATTATAAAAATAAAAATTATTTAATTATTATTAAAATAAAATTATAAAATATTGGTATTTGATATTTATTATTTTATGAATTTAAAATGATTTATATAATCAAACAAGTGAAAATAAGAGCAAAGCTTATAATTGCTTTAAGAAATGGTTTAATCTAATAATTTAAAAATGTTTTAATTTAATAGTTTTGCATATCTAGGTGTAATTTAATAATTTAAAAATGTTTTAATTTAATAGTTATTTATATAGCCCAAATTTAATCTCATAATTTAGAAATGAAGTTTTGATTCGATCAAAGTTAAAGTTAAAGTTTGACATGAAAATAGTTGAATAATAAATAAAAAGTCATAAGAAAATGTCATTCCCATTTATAAAAATCAAAATTATATTAAATACTTCATGTTAAAGATATTAGTTGTGTAATAATTTATAGAGATTTTATAAAATTTGCATTTCTTTATTAACAAAATTTTACCAAAATAAAATATATTTTTTTCTATTAATAATAATAAAAAGGCTAATGACGGGCAAGTGACGTGTGAATGAAAGAATGTTGTAAATGAGGTCTCAAGTTCAAATCGTGCACATAAATATTTAGAAATTTTAGCTTAAAGGTTCTATTGAATAAATTTATATAAAAAAATTATTATAATATGTTTTTATATATATTTAAAAATTATATTATATCTAAATAAAAGTTATATATATAGTGATATAGCTATAGTCAATTATTATGATGTGATTGTCACATTTATCAAGATTAGTCATTATAACTATTTTAATAAACAAGACACATTAGGTTTAATTTCTAAAATTTTATAGAAAAATATTATAATATATTGATATTTATATATATTTAAAATAGTGATATAGCTATAGCCAATCATTGTAATGTGATTGTCACATCTATTAATATTAGTCATTAAGACTATTTTAATAAACAAGACAAGCGACATTGTTATATATTTTTAAATATTTTTTTATATTTATCAATTTCATTTGCCCACTAGAAAAAATTAATCAAATCATTAAAATGAACCAATCATAAAATGAAAAAGTAGATTTAAAAAAATAAAAATAAAAAATATAATTTTATTTTGAAAATATTAAATAAAAATAAAAATATATAATTTTTTTTTGAAAATATTAATTTAATATATGAATTTTATAAAACTTAAATAAAACTTTTAAAAAAGCATATAAATTAAATTCAAAACTATTGTTTGACTAAACTATAGCTATATACATGCCTTACAGAATAAAAAATAAATATAAATATTCAATCTCATTAATCTAAAAAATATAATTCAATATTTAAATACATCCATGAGATGATATACTTGAGGTCCCATACACTTGGATATTAGACCAAATAGATATATCACTCCTCTTTGTGTCTCACACATTAGGCTTACAGATTCCCTCGATGAACTTGTGTGAGAACATGCTGCACATGGAAGTTACACCTTGAAAAATGTTATGTGCCACTTTTTTGAAGACGAGCCTAAATGGTGGAAACCTGTGAATTGGAAAGTTAAATGTCTTATGAAGGAGAAATTTTTCATGTGGTATGCCCTAGCTAACATAACCCCGACATGGGATAGATTACAAAAAAGATCCTTAGCAGGCCTAGGCTGGTGCACTTTGTGCAAAGACAATGAAGAAAGTGTAAATCACCTTTTCCTCAACTATTCTTTTACATTGCAGGTCTGGTCGCACTCTCAATCCCTGCTAAATCTTAGATTTGAATGGGTTGGTCTCTCGATTGAAGATGCATGGAAAACTTGGTCCTCTTCTCCACTTCTAGCACACATAAAATCTCTCTCTCTTCTCCACATATGGGGAATATGGCTTGCTCGAAATGCTGCCATCTTTAAGGACATAGCTTCTTTCCTTGAATCCATTGCTAAACAAGGCCTCGACATACTCTCCTTTTTCCCCCAAACAAAAGATGCATCGGCACCAATGATCATCACAGAAGAGCTGATTGACAAATCTATGCCATGGGCGTTTTTTGACGGGCATCTCAAGAAAACAAATGTGGGGGTAGTGCTTTTTTCTTTCTCAACCAAAACCATCATTTTCAAATCCAAATGGGCCTAGGGTCTGGAACAAATAACTATGTCGAGCTTATGGCTCTAAAACTCCTTTGCTTTGCCCTAGAAAAAGATAGTAAAATGATCTAGATTTTGGGGACTCTCTAGTGATTCTTAACTGGGTTCAAACAAAGTCCAAATATGCAGAAACATTTCTCTCATTGCACTCTTTGAAGGAGTTAACAGACTCATGACAAACTTTGACTATATTACATGTCATCATGTTTACACGGAAAGAAACACCGATGATGATCACCTGTCCAAAAATGGGCTAACAATGGAACATGGATCATGGAAGTTTTTGGAAATAAGAGATGCAAAGGTTTATGAGTTCTATCAAACCTTTCATCGACCTGCAAATTCGAGAAGACAGTTTATAATCAGAAAGACTCAATTATATGATTTTTACTCTTTTTTTACATGAGCCCAAGGCTACATTTTTTTGATACAATAGTTTCGGATACTCCTTTTTGTTGGTGTTACAATTTTATGTCTCAAAGCTCTACATACTTTTCGAAAGTATAGTTTATTTGTAAATGCCAAAACAGTTTTTTTCAAACTCTCTATGGTTTTTTTGGTAAGTGTTGGCTGTAAGCATGACATACTCTTCTTTGTAAACAACTGATCAATAAAATCCATAAGATGAGATAACATTATAAAATAAAATTCACAAACATTCATTTAAATATATAAATCTAATGATAAACACGATACGTACAACAACATAGTAATAAATAATTTACATACTGAAATATATATCTTCGAAGAATTTATTAGTATCCCAGTGCCACCAAAAGTTGACTGGTAATTAAACTTTATATTTGAAATTATAGGCAACAACTACCTAAAATTATTTTCAAATTATCAACTTACTAATTAATATGACAATATTTTGAACCAAGGCTACTCCAGTCATCTACACACTATAATCCAACTAGCAATCCATCGTCACATTAAATGGGACTCCCAGTCATGTAATGCTCATGAATTCTGATGCGATTTTCTCCCCACCATAATTTCGCTTGCATCTCAGTGAACTTCTCGCGGCTGAATGCATTATCATCATCGGTATCAAATTATAAAGTGAATGCATTAACCAGCTAAAATCGTAAAGGACAAGTAAAGTGAAAATTTAAAAGGAAATCCCGACCGAAAACTGTAAAAAAAAGAAAAGGAATAAAGGTGCAGGTACCTGAATTTGACGCGTTTTATTTCTCTTGAACCTGTAGGGGTACAGCGAATGGTGACATAGACACCAGGTTCATCTTCTTCCACCCACTCGTGATCTTGATCATGCTCTTCTTTGCTAGAATTGTCTCTACTCTGCAAGTCGTCCATCCGATCCGCATCGCGGAAAGAATTATTTCTTGATGCGTACAAACCTCCTGGAAGAAGACTCCTGTTTGGAATCTGCTGAGTAACGGGACTGCCATCTCCGGATTCTGCCCTCATCTTCGAATCTTGCTGCAATTGATATTAATGTTATAAAATACTGATAATATTGGTTTTGGTTCTACAGTAATATTTGTGTTATAATAATAGCATTTTCTAAGTTACCTCGTCCTCAGACTTTGGAGGTGTGGGTCGAACCACGGCAGGCTCGTCCTTCGGATGCGAATGGACATTGTAAAGCTCCATAATTTTATCACAATTTTCGGTCCACCAACCCTGAGCTTGCCCTTGGTTGAATATTTCGCGGCTGCATTTATCACAAGAGAAAAAATTGCCTATAAAAAGTTGGTAAAGAAAGGAAAATTGTTACAAGAAATGTAATAATCTTTCTCCACTTCAGAGCGCGGCTTCCACGATTCATCCAAATCTATACCAAACTTGCAGGCAGGACTCTACACAACGGCAAAACTTTAAGACGCTTGCGAAGACAAAACTTGGGTTTATAAAACGTTAAATGATTGCAGATTAGTAAATTATTACACTAGGTGCAAATCCAAGCGCATGTTAGCTAATGCTGGAAAATTCCTGATAAAACCAGAAACAAAATCCGTGTTACAGAAAAGAACGGGTAAAATTATGTGTCCGAAAAACTTAGAACCGGAAACAGGAAGAATCTGGAGGGAAAAGGTAGAGCTTCGAGGCTTTATTGCCGATTCTTTCCTGCGAATAGTTTCAAATGAAAGCAAAATAGGGTTGAATTTATGAATTAAAGATATGATGAAAATGATGCCATTACCTGAATCGGATCTGCTTAAGCTTATTTCGTCCTCCCTTGAGAGAAACTAGAGTGATGATGACGCCTGGTTCGACCTGTGATATCCACTCTTTAGAATCCTCGTCCTCCTCTTCTTCCATCACTGTTTCGACTGATCCGGAGGAATTATGGAACATAATGCGCCAAGCTGGTATAGAACTGGAACTTTCTCCATGGGGCGCTCCGCTTCCGGATCCTGCTTCTGTTTCTATGCATTCTTGCAGCTGTCCCTCGCTGCTAAGGTTGGATACCGCGCAAGGACTATGTCCTCCGGATAATTTTGACGCCGGATAATTTATCTAAAACCGATAAGAAGTTGTATAACAGTAAGAATCTTAAAATTCAGTGAACTTGCCAAGAAAAGCATACTTAATAGACGACAATAGTCTACGGAAAATAAGACAAAAACTGGTGACTAAAGAGAGTTTCAAAGAAAACGGACAGACATGATTGTCTGGCGCTTGGTCGCGGAAAAATTAGAACTCGGTCTCCTCACAGTACATTCCTTTGAAAGTATGCACGCAGAAATTTGAGTAATATAGAAGGAAAGCTGCCTTCAAAGAATGTCTACGAAGCTACCGATCTGATCTCTAACTTATACAACTAAGAAAATTCATTTCTGGACAAAACCTTGAAAATATAGCATAAACCTGAGTAGCAAACAAGAATGCCTACGAAATTACTGTTCTGATCTCTAACTTATACAACTAAGAAAATTCATTTCTGGACAAAACCTTGAAAATATAGCATAAACCTGAGTAGCAAACAAGAATGCCTACGAAATTACTGTTCTGATCTCTAACTTATACAGCTAAGAAAATTCTTTCTGGACAAAACTTTAAAAGGATAGTATAAACCTGAGTAGCAAGATTGCCGATGGCCTCCCTGAACGCAGGAGATCTTGGACTGCTAGAGGCATCCAGTGAGCCATCACTTAGCCGCTTCGAACACGCGATGCAAGCAAGCATGATGCGGACCACAGGTAACTTTTCTAGATCATCAGCCACTCCTCCAAATGAATATTTTCCTTCAATGCTCACTGAAAAAGCCGCTCGAAACAAATTCCTTTGCCTCTCTGAAACACACCACCAAATAAAAGGCATATTATTTTCTATATCTGCTATTTAGACCTAGGTAAAGGAGTTATGGAACCAAATGATTAGTAGTGTATTTCCACTAAATTTTGTATTTTTATATAAATAAGTTTTTATATGTATATGGATGTTGTAATTTTATTTTTTACAACACCCATATATTGTGGTATTTTTCTTTACATAGTGTATGGGTGTTGTAATTTTATTTTTTACAACACCCATATACCTTACATATACCTTAGTACTTTTCTTTACATAGTTTAGTATCAATTTCAAAGCTTTACATTATAATTTTATTATTTTTTTAGAAAATATTTTTGCAATCGTGTGTTGCTTTCTAGCCTTCAACCCAAAAGGAGGCTCTTCTTTAGGGTAAAATTATCGAAGGTACTTAAATAGTTTGTATACATTTAAGTTGGGGAAGGTGTTGTATCATTGTGTAAGGTATATAAAAATTTGAAATATTTGTTTTAGGTGATTTTCATTTTTGTAATTCTCTTCTCTTAACTAAGGTACAACACTTTGGTAGCATTATTTGATATTTATTTCAACATCCCTAAAAGACCCCCAACCACTAGTGAAAAATAATGTTGAGTTCAAGTGGTTAGAAAAGGAAATGAAGCTCTTCCTAACCTAAACATGTTGCTTCATAGTCCATTGCAAATAAGTCTTTTTTCTAGAACTATGGTAATCCAACATGTCAACTTTCCACTTCTTCTCAAATGAATGCTCATAGAGACTAGAATTCTCCATCTCTCTTTGACTCTCACTATACTAGGAGACTTAGGAAACTAAGAAGCCCAAAATTTAGATGTTATATTCTTGATTTCAAGTCTCCATTTTTAATTATGTGTTCTCAAAAAAACTTTTCCTTTAGATGGTATAGGTTATGTAATATGTTTTATTATTGATGGTATGCAATGAAGTTTGCATCATGAAATGTAGGGGTCTCTTGAACCCTTGCAAAAAATCATGGTTTAAACAATACTTAAATTGATTGCAAATTTTAATGTATTATGCTCACAAGAAGTGAAAATTATTGGTTCCATACTAATGATGCCCTTAATATTATTTGGCTAGGAGATATAGTTTTTTTTAGAACCACAAAGAAAAATTATGGTTTCTTACATTGGCCTTTCCAATATGGGGTTGTCCTCTTATAAATCATGGAACTAATCCAACACCATTTGGTGTGAGTTATGCCCAATAAAGAAACCCATAAGCACTAGTGGAACTAGGTATTTCTTTTAACCCTATGGAATTTTCTAATGCAAATTTTCCCTATCAAAACAAGGGTTTAATATATATTGTTTTTATAGTAAAAATGAGGACCTTTTGAATTGTCACACATTTTGAGGCCATGTTTTTATCTTTAGGGTCATTGTTGGGTCACCATTTTCTCTCTTTTTCACCATCTACAATAATATCTTTTTGATCATTTTACCTTCATCCTTTCACCCATTTATTACCATTTTCATCATAACTCATCATGAATAATTCTCGACAAGTTACAAGTGTCAAAGTGGTTGATTAAGTTGCATTTCATTCATTTTTAATGAATTGATGAGAATTAAGTTGGTTTGAAAATGATGGTTTTATGAGTTTAGTTCCTGCAACAAGGATACCCTGTAACAATCATTTCCAGAATTCATGCAGCAGTTACGGTTCCTTTAGCCACCTCCAATATTTGCATAGTAGAAAACTCTAGAAGAAATTAGGGCTCATAGATTTTGTGGGAAAATGCATCAATATGTTGTTTAGTTCATACCGAGGTCGAATGTGACCATCTCCAACTCATGGTCAAATGTTCTAGTTAAACATGCCAATAATTTCTAGGAAAAAGACTTTGGACGCAATTTCCAAGGTGACTAGGATGAATCTTGAAAATCTAAAACATGGGTTTTGTGCATGATGAGCCACTTTAAGTATCATGCAGCCAAATTTCCAAGATAGGGTAATATTTGGCACATTTTGAGGCTTTCCTAAAGCTTTAAAACCTATATATTGTGTAAAATCTATTTGAACAAATTTTGGGTTTGGGGGATTCAGTTCCATCCTTCCCCGCTGAGTTTATGTATAAATAAACCTTCATAAATCATAAACAAGGGGAATATGGAGGAGGATACAAGATTGAGATACAAATAATGTGTATTTCAATTTCGTTGAAATAGAAGGATTGATTTCTTATGCATTTAAAGTCTTAATTTTTTGAGTTTGTGGGTAGCATAGAAGGCTTGTTTCTTAGAGAAGGTAGGCCCCCATTCCTCTTAGAAACAACACACTTGTGCATTTATTCATTTATTTATGTCATTGTGTGTTTGTAATCTAGTTTTTATACTTTCAGTTTATTACCGATTCCTATAGAAAATGTGTTATGTTCCTGTAGCATGTATTTCATGTAGCTTATAATTCATGTAGCATGTATTTCCTACATCGTACATTTCTTGTGAATTTATATAGATTTTTCTTATGATTATTAGTTGTTGAAGATTGAATGAGTTAGTTTATTTGGTGTAATGATTTAAGGTTTTGCTTCATACATTCCTGAATTTAATATCATCTAAACGAAACTTGTAGATTATTGTTGATTGTTCAAATGAATGCTAACCTAGATTTCTACTTTAGAGTTCATAGCTGGACAATATTGATTTTAGGATTTCAAAATTGTAGTTAATTTGTTGTTTTCATTTTTGGCATATTATATGTACTTCTAAGCATTGATCAAATCCATTAAAGTGACACTCATGGAGCATTGCTGATCATAACGATATATGATTAGCTTGCATTTCTACCATCGGAGATCATAATGGAATTCACTTAATATTGAATAATATCTTAGGAATAGTTAGGTTTCTTATTGTTTTCAAGGTTTTCTTTTAGTGATTTTATTTCCGGATCTATTTTTGCTCTAATAGTTCATCCAAGTGAAATTAACAGAGTGTTGTGGGGTACAAGATATGTACCAAACTTGCAATTCTACCTTGTGATTCAAGAAATGGTTGGTAACAAGTTCATAAAATTACATCTTGTAGTTAATCTTTTGAGATAGGATATTTCACGCTTTCAAGTTTATTTTCATTGGGTATATCTATGAAATATTAATCTTTCCATTCAATTTATTAAAGTAAACACAAACAAAGTACTATCAAGTACAAAAAGTGTAATGGTCCTACATTTCTACCTCAGTGATTCACAATTTGGATAACTAACAATTTTTTAAAGAATCATATCCTTGTTCTTAGTGTGTTTGGTGTTATTTTCTTATCGCATAATACATCCTCATTTCTAAGTACATTCTCTCAAATAGATCAAATCAGTGACTTGGAATGAAATAACCATCACAATACTAACCCTTGGTTGTAGAACATTTATGTGTCCTATGCTTTTGCAAATATCAGCTTCATCCATGATCTAAGAGTCATAGTCTCAAAATAGATTGAATTTGTGATTGTTTTGAATTTCCTTTACTTTTCATTAGCATCTAGATCATAGATTAGGCTATGATCCTACATATACTTTGCTTGCATCTCATAATCTTATGAAACTTGGATTGATATTAAAATGTGATAGGAATTAAGACATAATTTTACTGATATTTGTAGTGGGGATTTCTCCCCTACTAGGTGCAAAAGAACCTACCCTAGATCATCTAGATCATAGGGTAGTGTTCAATAATAACGGGAAGCACAAACAACAATAATAATATTTTTTAGGTTTTTCAAATATATTCTACTAACTAACAAACATGACAACATTCATACATTTTTTTGTAATGTGGGCCATTGTATCTGTCCGAGGAAATGGTCCCACAGCTCCACGGTTTGGGTCTCCAGTCTCTTCCAAAAAGAGTTTTCAAATGGGGGAATGGATCCAAATGGGTACAGAGTGAACTCAATGTAGATCATGGGAATGGTGTGGCAAGATATGAGAATGATGACAGAAAATTGAATGATGTGACTAAGAGAAAATGGCAAAAAGTGTTTTGGGGGAGGCTCTCACAATGTATTTATAGGATGGTCCAAGATTTTTTGACCCATGGTAATGACCGAGGGAATTTTATTGTCCATGGTATCTATCTATGGTTTTTGACCCATTCTCATTTTTAGGGTTTCTTGGCCCTTTTTGGAGAGAGTGGGGATAAATCACAATAAATGCTCAACTTCCCTTCATTTATGGGGAAGGAATAATAATGTTTTGGACCATATTCAGTGTAAATATAGTTGTGAAGGTCAAAATGGAGGAAGTAATGGAGGGAATATGATGTATGACTATGGTTTAGACCATGGAGAGCTAGGTGAACATTTTTTGGTGTTAACAATATTGTTGGTGTTGTTTATAAGGATATGAAAAAGAGATTAGAGCACTCATAGTTGGTTATTCATGTTTTTCTTGCATATGATTTCTTTTTTGTTTTTGTTTGATTCATGGAAAAAAGAAGCTAACTCATGTCAATAGATAACTTGGTGATAGAAGAGTCTTAGTAGCATGAGGGAATTTGAGTACATGATCAATTTTTATTTAAGTTTTCTTTAAGTAGTGTATTTTTAATTCATTTCATTAATAATTTATATTTTTGGGTGTTGTAAGAACCCGATGTACTAATCCATTTGTGAGCAATATCTCTAGACTAGTTAGAAGAGATGAAAGATGCTCAAGAAATTTTTGAGTAAAGAAGGAAGCACCATCACAAGGATCGTCTCAAATCCTTGTCCAAAGTTCATAATTGTAACTAAGAACTTGTATGCAGGTCAAGAAGCAATAGAAGATCAAAATACCCATGAACGGAGTTTAAAGGAGGAGGACCTAGAAGTTTCTTATAGTTATCCTTATTAGATTGAAGAAGAAGATATCGACGAGTCAAGGGAAACAACTTATGAAGAATAAACATTGGAGCCAAAGATTGAAGAATTCCTTGCATCTTTATCCCCAGATCCATATCCCTTATGCATTTAGGAATATAAAGATCAATTTTTTGAATAAATTCATGACATGACAACTACAAGACATTAAGGAAACAAATATTATATTTAAGTTTGGTTTCAATAAGTCATCATTATGTAGTATCACTCCATATTTCAACAATTTTTGGCACCATATTTACAAGAGTAGTTGGTCTCTCATATCTCGGTATTCATTGAGGTACATTTTTCATATTTGGGTATGAGTATCTTTGAGATCTTGTTAGCAAGTTGCTCCATTGGAAATATTACTACACTAGAAAATAAATTTTCCTTTTCAAGTAGAGTAGGATAGTGTAGAGGATTGGATAAGTAAAAATAAAAATAACTATAGTTGTGAAAATCAGTTTAGTGGGGCAACTAAACACGAGTTTTGATTGAAAACTAGGTTACTGGTGGTAAAAAATCACAATAAAGTTATGCATGTTAGTTCAAACTTTTATTGAAGTTATTCAAATAATTTTTGTTATATGCTCAGACTGGATGATGTGGGATTCCTAAATCCTTTCTTCTAGTAGTTCTTGTCCCATTGACTTTAACACTCTATTTGGGATCAATATCACGATATATTTATAAATTCCTTAGAACTTCTATGCCTCAATGGTAGGCTTCCTCATTGATACCATTGGGGATGGATAAATTCCTCCTAAGTACCAGATACTGTAGGTTACTTGACTCCAACACATTCATTTGTGCCTGACAAGATGCATTAAGGTATCTCAACACTCATTGACATTAATGGTGAGTGGTATTGGATTGGTTAACAACATACATTATTAATGGTATGTAATCCAATGATTTATTCCCATGTTCGACTTCAACACATTCATCTGCATCGAAATAATTGTACCAAGGTTTAGGAATGATTGAATATTATGAGGGGTACTAAATAGTAGCGGCATCCTTCTATTTTTTCAAATGAAAGAATAGATCATTAAGATTTGTTTGGGAAGTTATTCAATCCACTTATGTGCTTGAGACAATAGTATTTGTCACATATCCCATAAGTCAGTGGAATGAGGACATGAAATATCTCTGGTGTGGGTGGGATTTCATTCTTGCAGCAGAGTTTTTGGTCCCTATAGAAGCATGTGAAGGCTTGAAATTCAATAATACAACTACAAAATTCATGGAGCACATCACCATTCAACATGACCAACATGCATACCTCTATTCCTACAATATATGTTTCTTCTTGGAGTGGATCTTTGTTCCTATAGCATATCTCCATTCCTACAACGGATATATGTTCTTGTAGTACATTAATGTAGCTTTTTATAGCGGAATGCTTGCAACACTTCAATTTCCATCACAATTATCTTCTTTTAGCTCGGTAGCACATTAAGTTCTAGATCTTCTATCAAGTACCAACAATTAGAATTTCCTTCCTACAGTCCAAGCTTTCATTATGGTAAACTTGAGGTAAAACAATTTTTGAAACTCGTTAATTTGTTAAAAATTTAGGAATTTTTAATAAGATATCACTATATTCTTGATATTCCTATCGCATATCCTTTATGCCATCATTTCACTTTTCAGACCACCTCTTCGTTATGAGTTATCCTTCATTCTCAAACCTCTTGTCCCCATGATACCATACTATTGTAAATCCATTTCACTCGTCCATCCTCATTAATCCAATATGACCTAGTACAATAAAATTTTAATGGTGGCATTATTACAAATTGATTATTGTGACAAAATGGCCATAATTTAGCCTAGAGGATACCACTCTTCACATAAAAATTTCAAACAAGGGTCGAGGGTATCATTATCCAATAGATATACAAATAAGTCACAAAAATTATGACTCTATAGCCAGATCAAAATATAAAATATCATTCTCTCAGCATACTATTCAAAGTCCCACAACATAAAGACATGCAAAAATACAATGTTGCTAAGATAAACAATGGAGAATCAATGGAGTTTGCCATAGAAAATTCATTTAATAAACCTCAAATTCCAATAGCAACCTACAAGGTTAGCATATCACCTCAACTCTAGGAAAATTTATGGGAAATGGATTGTGTTTCTAGATCCCTCGATATGGTTCCAAGTGGTTTGAATCACACCTAGGTGGAACGTGATCATCTATAGTTCATGGTTAAAGCTACAATCAAGTCTTTTTTTCCATGAACAAAGAAGGAATTGATATTTTGATATCTCCCAAACCGTCAACCCATTTTCTTTCAATTTTTTGTCATAATTACATCAATGTATGATGAATAAATAAACAAAGTTTCAACTAATTCCAGTTTCTATTTTTCAAAAAATTGGCCACCAGCACCTTCAACCATTTTCCCTTTTCCTTGAAAATTATGCATCTATTAGATGTGAAACTTACTTTACAGAAGAATAAGGGTAGTATCAACAATCTTACCAAGTTTCATGAAAAAATGATTTGTATTTTGGGGATAATGGAAATAAAATATTGCTACAAGAAGTTAGTTATTTGAATTTGGGTGGCAAAAGAAAATACTATTAAATGATTAAATCAACTCCTTTGCATGAGGACATGCCAAATATCAAGTGTGGGGGAGATGTTGGGTCGCTAATGTGTCTCTTTTTCACGATCAACATTAATATCTTTTTGATAATTTTACCCATTTATTACCATTTTCACCATATTCATGAATAAGCCTTGGGAAAAAGTTACAAGTGTTAAAGTAGTTTATTATCATATATTTCCTTCATTTTTAGTGAATGAATGAGAATTAAGTTGATTTACTAATTATGGTTTTCTGGTTGCAATTCCTACAACAATGAGATCATATAAAAATCATTTCCTGAATTGCTGCAGTGGTTAATGTAACCACCTCTAAGATTTGTATAGTAGCACAACTCGAGAAAAAACAGGATCATAGGTTTTGTGAAATAGAAGGAGTGGTTTCTTATGAATTTAAATTGTTAATATTCCGAGTTTGTGAGTAACATAGAAGGCTTGTTTCTAAGAGAATGAAGCACCCCCTTCCTCTAAAAAACAACACCCTTGTGTGTTTATACATTTATTTATAAAAGTGTGTGCGTGTGTAATGTTCTTTTTATACTTTGAATGTGTTACATATTCTTGTAGCAAAGATGTTATGTCCCTATAGCTTCTATTTCCTCTAGCTTATCATTTATGTAGCATGTATTTCCTATAGTCACTACATTTGTTGTGAATTTATATAAATTTTCCTTATGATTATTTGCTGAAGATTGAATGAGTTAGTTGATTTGTGGTGATGATTTAATGGTTACCTTCATAACCTCCTAAATTCAATATCAACTAGAAGAAATTTGCATAGTATTTTTCGTTGTTCAAATGCATGCTAACCTGGGTTTCTACCTTAGAATTCATTACTCGATCTTATTGATTTTAGGATTTCACAACTAGAGTTGTTTTCATATTTGGCATATAAGATGTGTTTTTAATGATTGATCAAATCCATTAAAGTGGGACTCACAGAGTACTGATGATCATAAGGATATATGATTAGCCTGCATTTCTACCTTAGGATCTCACAATGGAACTCAATGATATCTTAGGAATAGTTTGGTTTCTTTCTTTATTCAAGTTTTGATTTTAGTGGTTGCATTTTTGGATCTTGTTTCATATAATAGTTCATCCAAGTGAAATAAACGTACTTTTGAGTACAATATATGTACTAGACCTGCAATTCTACCTTAGTGATTCAAGAACTGATTGGGTAAAAAGTTCAGAAAATTACATCATATAGTTAAGATTTTGAGATAGGATATTTCCTACTTTCAAGTTGATTTTCATTGGGTATATCTCTAAAATATAACTCTTGCCATTCAATTTATTGAAGTGAACAAAAATGAAGTACTTCCAAGTACACGAACTGTACTGCTCCTGCATTTCTACCTTAGTGATTCACAATTGGATGAGTAAAAATTTTCCGAGAATCATATCCTAATTTTTAGTGTGTTTGGTGTTAATTTCTTATCATATAATACCTCCTTGTTTCTAAGAGCACATTCTCAAAAAGATAAAAAAAATGACTTAGAATGAAGTAACCATCACAACAGTAACCCTTTGTTGTAGAATGTTGTTGTGTCATGTGTTTTTACAAATACCATCTTGATTTGTGATCTAATATTCATAGTCTCGAAATAAATTGATTTTGCAATTTTTTTGAAGTTGCTTTACTTTTCATTAGCATCTAGATCATAGGATATGCTCCGAACTTGCATATACTTTGCTTTCATCTCATGAGATTATGAAAATCGGATTGATATTAAAATGTAACAATAATTAAGACAATTAATTTGACTAACAATCATAATTGTCTCCTCTTGCTACAATTTTCTCACTTGGGATCTGTTATCTCTGAGCATTTTACTTACTGGCAGCAGAGTTTCAAACGAACATATAATGAATCCCGTTGGGCAGAGAGGTTTAAAAAGTTTGGTAAATCTTATGAGGATTGGGCAATGGACAGTTGGCTCTCAAATAACTTCCCCCAATTTTTCTTTAAATCCTGGGTCCCGAGTCCCCAATCTCATTTTCTCAGACAAATTCCAAGAAACCCACATCAATGCCAAATGTATATGTAGGGCAGTTGGCCAGTTGGCCCGGCTACTCTGGCAAGCAGAATGCACTGGTGTTGCCTGCTATTCATTCTGCATCATTGGAGATCATTCAACGCTTGTTGAATATGGTGACCACAGCTATGAACCTGTACCTTTTACCATTTGTCACCTAAAGGACTTTGTAAATACAAGAGGTGGCGAATTATCAATAATGGAAGCTTCATTGGATCCATTCAATCTTCCTTTAGTCAATGGTGATCTGGAGGATGAAAGTTAATTTTTCTTAAACTTTTGAAGATGATAACCTACACCTGTGTAAACCTATTTCTGGTGATTCTGTCATCGTATTCAACGAGATCGCTGCAGCTAGAGGATGCTTAGGCCGTTTTCAAGGATGTGAGATGCCAGGGAATTCTCAAAGCATATTTGCAGTTGCCATGATCATCCTTTTTGGAATAATGGAGAAATCATTGTATAAGTGCTTTAGCATTGATGAAAATATCTAGGTACTGTATTTTGGCGACCCACAGAGCTCCTTCCCAGTCATCCTCAGTCTTCTGGAAATGAAAATGAATTTTTGGTTGTTCACAACGGTATCATTACGAATTACATGGTTCTGAACGAGACTCTATTCCGACATGGTTTTGTGTTGGAATGAGATTCTATTACAGAAGTTATTCCAAAATTGGCAAAGTTCGTCTTTGACAGGCTATCAGAGCAAACGACGAATGATGGAGAAGGTAGTGAGAATGTTCCTTTCAGCCAAGTTGTTATGGAGGTTATGAGGCGACTTGAAGGAGCCTATGCTCTTATTTTCAATAGTCCACACTACCCTAATGAGTCGGTTGCATGTAAATGTGGAAGTCCATTGCTACTTGGCATTAAGGAATTGACAGAGGATAGATTTTATCATTTCCAGATTATTAGGGATTTAGTTAACATATTCAAGCAGTAAAGAGAATTTAAAATGGATCAGTGGCAGATCATTTCTAGAGGGATTTTATTTATATTTTTAAGGAGTATTCAATGATACAAGTGAATTGATATGAAGAGTGTTGGCAAGTCAGCTCCAAATTTCTAGATGTTCGAGAAGGATGAAAGAAGATCCCGGATAACAATAAAATCATTCCCATATTTTCAGGCAGATTAATCATTGGCCATCATTAAGGTCAAGTTCAGATGTATATTTCCAGGCATAAGAGTTTCTAGATTTGATACCGAGAAATAATTGTTAGCAAGGAATAATTGCTTAAAATAGAATTTCTATTTTCCATGCACGATGCATATCAGTGGGAAAAGTACTAAATTCCCCAAAATAGTGAATTTCTTCCACAAGGGCATGATCGAGGTTGAAAACACAGGATCAGTAATCAAATTTTGCAAGAATACAGGGTATCCAATGAACATGTGGCAGCAGGAGGAATTTATTAAAGAAACAAATACATAAATATTGATTCCTCTTCTTGGATTCAGTTACAGAATTTTCAGCTGGCGATTATCTTCAGGATCGATTTTTATGAATCAAAGGAATAAATTAAATGCAAAGTTACTATTTTTTGTCAGTGTAATTTGTAACTATTGTTGAAATATTCGAGCCTGAAATTGTGGATCTCAAAAATTGTTTTGAGAATTCAGTTTATCTATAAAATGTAAAAACTTATATGGGAGAAAAGGGGCCCGAGCTAATGGCTAGAGAGCTCTTCCTTTCATAAGGAAGCAGGGGACTGGAGGTTGGCAACTTTTGGAGAATGCAAGCCCTATTTGGAGCTTTGCCTGTATGACATAGAATTTATGCAGCTTCTGTATAGGTTCTATTTTTGAATGAAACATGATGATGATTTGCCTATATGTCTTATGAATTGTTTCTCTGATAATTTTATTATTCACATGGTCCTTTACATCCCATTGTATTAATTCTTATTGTGAGATACAATTATCTTTACACTGTGGAAAACATAGGCAGTTTCACTTCTTGTCTTTATGATCATAGTAACCTTGATATTGAACTCTGTTTTTTATTTTATGTTATACAGTTCTTGTTGATTAATCTTGCAGCTCTGATTGACCTACCAGCCTATCTTTTCAATAATCTTTTGATTTTCTCATAGCTTTTATATATACCAGCATAGTGCAGTGATAGTTGTGTGATCTGTACAAAATAGCCTTGATTTCATACTAGTCTAGTTCTTCAATACTTGTTTGATTTTTCTTATAGATTTTCAGCCTATTTCACTCATAGTTGTGTGATTTTCCATTAGTCCTGATTTCATACCAAGTTATGTTTTCAGTTTGATTTCGTTTGATTTGTACATTTTTAAACAAGATTTCCTTAAGCTTGAATCCCGTAGTCTAGGTTCAACTTTAGGGATAACATCTTCTGGCGCTGTTGCCGAGGACGGAGGAGTGAAGATATCTTCCCCAGGAAAGAATGACAAAGATCAGACCCAGCTCTTGATGGTGGACAGAAGCAGGGCATTAGTTAGACTACAGATTTATTCACCGGGCGACTCCATGTTTGAAGAATCCAGAGGCGATTTTATAAGATGTCAAAGCGTTTTGAAACCATGTTGGCACAAAGATTTGCTTCGTTCAATTTCTCAAATGTTCCTGGTTTTCCAAATATGGTACCTACCATGGATGAATGGGGAGATTTTCTTCCGTGATTTGAAGAAAAGGAAGAGGACAATCCGGCACATCATGTAATTAAATTTCATCAATACATGGATCAGCTGAGTATACATCATGAAGATGTATTGATGAAAATGTTTATGTATTCATTAGATGGTCCTGCGAGACAATGGTATAGAACTCTTCCTCCTTCCAGTATTTCCTCTTTTAAAGATTTTCATGATGCCTTTTATTTATATTGTAAGAGGATTTACCTAGCTGAGTGCCTTTTTGAGGATTGTTGTAGGGGATATGCATTATATATGCAAGGTTTAGAAGCATATTTTTCCAGTAGTGAAGATGAAGCCGGTGGTTATGATATGAAGAAGGAAGAAGATCTATTATCTTCCTCTAATTCTGTTTTACAACAAGAAATTTTTCAAAATTCTGATATTAATGTTGATGATGGCATCGTAGAACAAAAATCTTCATCTTTAGAAATCGATCAGAATGCTCCATTTTATGATAAAGATATTGAAGTTCTAGATTTGGATCAGCATCAGCCGATTCACTCTGAAGATATCCCAATCTATGATGAGTATTCAAATGAAAAAGAGCAGATCCCTACATCACCTTTTGTTGATTTGAGGGGTAGCCAACAGGTGTATGACAACTATGAATCAAATTTTGATAAGGAACAACATTGTGTGGAAATCAACCATCTTGAATCCATAGAAGACATTGAGCAGCCATATTTGCAATTCAGTTTGCAGGTAGCTGAAAGTGGCAGCCATTATGAGAAAAATGATATACAGAAATATTTTGATCTTCAACATGAGGTATTTCCTTATAGCTTCATCGATCCATTTGTTGATTATATGGAATCTTTGAGTAGCTCAGATGTCAGATTGTTTTTTTCAAAGGGAGGTTGGATTTTCCCTTCTTTTGAAATGAATTTTGATATTCCATGGGTTCCTTTATCCATCATCTGCAAATCAGAAGTTTTACCAGTTAGTCAAATATTTGTATGGCTTCATTGGAAGCATGATTTTACCTGATCAAAAGAAAGCAGATAATTAGAATGGGAGCTGTAAATAAATAAGCTTGATGCTTCAAGCATTTCCGTAAGTTTGTACAGTGTGATCAGATTGTGAGAAGATTATTTCAGTTTATAGAGTAGTTTAAAGATTCAGTCAGTGGTTTGTTAAGTAGCAGAGATTTGTGATGAAGAATCCAGCCCAATGGAAACAAGGCACTGGCATTTCTTATTTTCAAAAGTAGTGAATGGCAGGACAGGGTGTAGTTATCAGAGATGGTTTCATTGGAAAGGCACAGGTCTACTTGTTCTTGGCAGCTCACAGGGAGCATGCCATCCCCAGACAGAGCCAGATGTTATCTCTGAGCATTTTACTTACTGGCAACAGAGTTTCAAACGAACATATAATGAATCCCGCTGGATAGAGAGGTTTAAAAAGTTTGGTAAATCTTATGAGGATTGGGCAATGGACTGTTGGCTCTCAAATAAATTCCCCCAATTTTGCTTTGAATCCTGGGTCCCGAGTCCCCAATCTCATTTTCTCAGACAAATTCCAAGAAACCCACACCAATTCCAAATGTATATGTAGGGCAGTTGGCCAGTTGGCCCGGCTACTCTGGCAAGCAGAATGCACTAGTGTTGCCTGCTATTCATTCTGCATCACTAGAGATCATTCAAGTCTTGTTGAATATGGTGACCACATCTATGAACCTATACCTTTTACCATTTGTCACCTGAAGGACTTTGTAAATACAAGAGGTGGCGAATTATCAGTAATGGAAGCTTCATTGGATCCATTCAATCTTCCTTCAGTCAATGGTGATCCGGAGGATGAAAGGTAAATTTTCTTAAACTTTTGAAGATGATAACCTACACCTGTGTAAACCTGTTTCTGGTGATTCTGTCATTGTATTCAAGGAGATCGTTGTAGCTAGAGGATGCTTAGGCCATTTTCAAGGATGTGAGATGAGGGGAATTCTCAAAGCATATCTGCAGTTGCCATGATCATCCTTTTTGGAATAATGGAGAAATCACTGTATAAGTGCTTTAGCATTGACGAAAATATCTAGGTACTGTATTTGGGCGACCCACGGAGCTCCTTCTCAGTCATCCTTAGTCTTCTGGAAATGAAAATGAATTTTTGGTTGTTCACAATGGTATCATTACCAATTACATGGTTCTGAAGGAGACTCTACTCCGACATGGTTTTGTGTTGGAATGAGATTCTAATACAGAATTTATTCCAAAATTGGAAAAGTTCGTCTTTGACAGGCTATGAGAGAAAACGACGAATGATGGAGAAGGTAGTGAGAATGTTCCTTTCAGCCAAGTTGTTATGGAGGTTATGAGCCGACTTGAAGGAGCCTATGCTCTTATTTTCAATAGTCCACACTACCCTAATGAGTCGGTTGCATGTAAACGTGGAAGTCCATTGCTACTTGGCATTAAGGAATTGATAGAGGATAGATTTTATCATTTCCAGATTATCAGGGATTTAGTTAACATCTTCGAGCAGTAAAGAGAATTTAAAATGGATCAGTGGCAGATCATTTCTAGAGGGATTTTATTTATATTTTTAAGGAGTATTTAATGATACAAGTGAATTGATATGAAGAGCATTGGAAAGTCAGCTCCAAATTTCCAGATGTTCAAGAAGGATGAAAGAAGATCCCGGATAACAATAAAATCATTCCCATATTTTCAGGCAGATTAATCATTGGCCATCATTAAGGTCAAGTTCAGATGTAGATTTCCAGGCATAAGAGTTTCTAGATTTGATACCGAGAAATAATTGTTAGCAAGGAATAATTGCTTAAAATAGAATTTCTATTTTCCATGCACGATGCATATCAGTGGGAAAAGTACTAAATTCCCCAAAATAGTGAATTGCTTCCACAAGGGCATGATCGAGGTTGAAAACACAGGATCAGTAGTCAAATTTTGCAAGAATACAGGGTATCCAATGAACATGTGGTAGCAGGAGGAATTTATTAGAGAAACAAATACATAAATATTGATTCCTCTTCTTGGATTCAGTTACAGAATTTTCAGCTGGCGATTATCTTCAGGATTGATTTTTATGAATCAAAGGAATAAATTAAATGCAAAGTTACTATTTTTTGTCAGTGCAATTTGTAACTATTGTTGAAATATTCAAGCCTGAAATTGTGAATCTCAAAAATTGTTTTGAGAATTCAGTTTATCTATAAAATGTAAAAACTTATATGGGAGAAAAGGGGCCCGAGCTAATAGCTAGAGAGCTCTTCCTTTCATAAGGAAGCAGGGGACTGGAGGTTGGCAACTTTTGGAGAATGCAAGCCCTGTTTGGAGCTTTGCCTGTATGACGTAGACTTTATGCAGCTTCTGTACAGGTTCTATTTTTGAATGAAACATGATGATGATTTTCCTATATGTCTTATGAATTGTTTCTCTGATAATTTTATTATGCACATGGTCCTTTACATCCCATTGTATTAATTCTTATTGTGAGATACAATTATCTTTACACTGTGGAAAACATAGGCAGTTTCACTTCTTGTCTTTATGATCATAGTAACCTTGATATTGAACTCTGTGTTTTATTTTATGTTATACAGTTCCTGTTGATTAATCTTGCAGCTCTGATTGACCTACCAGCCTATCTTTTCTATAATCTTTTGATTTTCTCATAGCTTTTATATATACCAGCATAGTGCAGTGATAGTTGTGTGATCTGTACAAAATAGCCTTGATTTCATACTAGTCTAGTTCTTCAATACTTGTTTGATTTTTCTTATAGCTTTTCAGCCTATTTCACTCATAGTTGTGTGATTTTCCATTAGTCCTGATTTCATACCAGGTTATGTTTTCAGTTTGATTTCATTTGATTTGTACATTTTTAAACAAGATTTCCTTAAGCTTGAATCCCGTAGTCTAGGTTCAACTTTAGGGATAACAGGATCATCTCTCCCCCTCTGGTATCCTTGGTGAGGTCGTATTTTTCTCCTTGGGATCGGTTTCTATAGAGTGTCCTACTCAACCTACTCTATGGAATGAGGAATTTACACTTGACTTATGGACGAAATGGGGAATGTACGATTGACTTATGGACAACATGAGGAATGTGGAATCAACCTCTCAATGCATTACTGTATGGCATAATCCATATATTGATGAATCAATGTATGGAAGGCTTGATCTATCAAAGCAATGAGGAATGTGGGTTCAAACTATCAATGGAATTAAGAATGTGAGCTCGACCTATCGATGGATTAATGCATGGTGGGATTTACATTCTTTATGTATTAATGTATGGTGAGCTGTATTATCTATCTATAATATATTATATACCATATGTTATTCCTTGAGATGTTCCCATGTACAGAACTATGGAATCCAAAATCACTATTTTAATAAAACTAACTAAAATTTGAGTCGCTCAAAAAAATAGTTTTCTTTGAATTAGTGGTTTCAATTGTTTAGGTAGGGACTCTCTCTCTCTCTCCTTTATAGGATAGGTACTCAAAAAATCAAAGGAATATTATATGCAAATAATAATCGCTTATCCATCACACCTTTATACGATAGGTACTCAAAAAATCAAAGGAAGATTAGAAGTAAATAATAATCCATTATCCATCACATTAAATGCATTAAACAATTTGATTTCTTTGAGGTGAAAGGAGGAGGAATTTAAAGTAGGCTTACACTAATCTAAATTCAATCTATTTAGAGATTTGAATAAGTATCAACACTAAAGAGGAAAGGTGTGTTGAAATACCATTCCAGTAACCTACACAAAGTTTATCCAAAACAAATTTGAAGCTCAAAACCTCAATATTTTGCCTTAGATTCCCATAAAAAAATAACAAAATATTTGAATTGTTCAATCAACAATGGAGTAAGATGCCAAGGTTCATTTTATTAATCAACAGGTTATGAAAAACACTACTAGTGTTCACACATGAAATCTAAAAACCTCCCAAATATCAGCACATAAATATTGATAAGATAATGAAATTGATTTCAAAAATCTCAAGATTTATTTATAAACATAACATATTGGACAAACAAGTAGAAAAGTTTGTAGCAAAAACAACAAAAAAGCACAAATAATTTAGAGTTTTTACAGACTAATACAAATGAAAGGGAGAATATTTAAAGGATTTCCAATTTACAGCTTTTGTTAATATTAAGTTTTAGAGCTATGCTCTATGATGTTCACTCTTCAAGGATAGACACATTGTCACTATAAAAAAATTGTAGATCCTTTGATCTTCGTTCTCCTCCATATTTATATATTTTTATTTATAACAACTTCTACAACATATAATTTGTTAAAAAAAAGAGGATCGCAAAGCAATAAAAATAAACAATCAACAAGATGTAAATATTAAAACACATTACAAGAGAGACACATATATAATATGGTTCACCCAAGATGGGTTATGTCCACATAGAAATTGTCAGTCCTTTATTATTATACCATCCAACAAAATTAAGGGATACAACTTGCAGCAACCCTGCTGCACTTCCTCTTCACTCTCTCACAGTCTCTCTCACACAATCACAAATATTGTTTTTAAAATGCTACAATACATAGTTATATGACAATTCTTTTATTTTATAAGGGAATTACCATGTGAAAATACTACAATTCAACCAATACAATGGGCATGTACACTATTTTCCAACAAGCATCCCAAAAATTTCTTTCGGGGGCGCTGCCACCGAACCCCTGCTAAGGGTGCGCTGCCTCCCACACCCCATTCTATGATGAGTGTACAGTAAAACTGGGGTACAAACACTATTGAACAATAATATCTCTGAATCTAGAATATCGGGCTCCACAACCAACATGATTGGTGGGGAATAGTTATAAAAATAGGCCCTAATTCCATGATATTCTTGTAGATTCCTGGTGAAAAATGAATGCACTTGAATGACACATGTACATGTTCTCATCTTCACTAGATTGCTTGGCCTAATGAAGATGGACCACGTGATGAAACAAATCCTAAAGTTGCAAAACTATTCATATCTTTTTATACTTATCCCATTAGATACATAAAATTGAACATTTTTCT
Source organism: Pseudotsuga menziesii (assembly GCA_001517045.1). NCBI lineage: Eukaryota > Viridiplantae > Streptophyta > Pinopsida > Pinales > Pinaceae > Pseudotsuga > Pseudotsuga menziesii. Next base: position 51,109 of record LPNX010809100.1, read on the forward strand.
TTCATCTATATCTAAATGAGTGTATTGATAATAAGTAGATACATTGAGCCTCTTCAAATTATTTTGACTCGTAAATCAAATCTCAAAATCTTCTTCCACCTTATCGATAGTAATATATGCCTTTAAGGACCTTCTATAGCATGAAACTGTTAAAATATTGAACCATTGATCTACATGCAAATGAGAGAAATAGTGAAGTAGAATTGTATAGTGGAATATCAAGAACAATGTACATTTAAAAATAAAAATTTGAGACAAATTTGATAAGAATTGATCAGTAAATTAAAACATTAATCTTCATTCATTCAAGCAGTAATACAATGGTGTTACAATAAGAAGACTTCAAATCATGTGGATAAGATTAGAATCTACCTACTAAACCTGAATAATTGGCTAACTCAGTGTGTCTAAATCACTGCATTGGAGCCACTAGTCCAAATCCTTATGTCTAAATTAGTCTACAATCAGTTAAACTAGTTGAAATAGCTAAACTGATGAGGCAGGTGGAAAAAAGTGCCACTTCCCCATGCAGCCATGCAAAACTGGCGCTAGAATAACTCATAGTGATCTAACTGATTGTAACTGGAGGTTGACTCAACATAACTTCCTACCTACCACAACCAACTGATGGAGGCCATTGGTGACACTCATAGTGGCTCCTAGAATGTAGGGATTGGCATCGATGGCACCAAATGGCACCAGTGACACTAGAGGCACCAAACTCATCCAAATGACTCGTGAGTTAGGCAAGATGATCAAATTGACTATATATGGACAATGAACCTAACACACCCCCTTAATCCTAACTTGGACAACTTTGGGCCCTGGAAACTAGGCCAAAAGTCACCCATGCAATCTAATGAAAAATAAAAACTACTTAATAAACTAAGGAAAATGGGGAAAACCTCATGGGAACCCCCCCCCCCTCAAAATAAGAAGGAATTGGGAAATTTTGTTGCAATATGCAACTCTGTGTAGCTGTAATGTAGAATATTAGTTCCTTTTTGCATCAACATCCTGGGACTATGCATGTGAACCTATCCAAACTAAATGATTATCTTTGGAGGAATTCTCCTCTTTGGAAGAAGAGGAATGTGCTCAACTGAATCAGGAACATAAACAACTGCAAGATGAAAAATGGACCCATGTAGAGCAACTGGGATCAAATGACGAGAGAGAAAAAGTGATTTAGAATTCGAACCATGTGAGGTAAACCCAAGAAAATTATATGGTGTAGCCTTGAACATCAAACCATGTGATGTAAAATCAGCTCCAAGTGTTAGGATCAAGTGTCCAGGCGAATGCATGATGTCTCCATCTTTACTAGTACTGTGAGGAGATGAGCATGTGATCAAATAGAAAGGTAGCGAAGTCCCAGGACCATGGAGAGTGAATGCTTGAGCTCCATAATATGATATAGCTTCTAAAATATCCAATGATTCACAAAATATAATATCAGAAAACTCATGAGAGAAAACTAACATCGAATTCCCAACAACAATTTTGAAAGAGACTTGAGGTACTTGTTTTTTCACACCAAAATTGATGAGAACATCTACAAGCATGAATGGAGGCTCTTGAAACTTAAAAAGAGAACAAAATAAGGTCATATAAGATCCAAATAAGGTCATATCAGATCTAATATTGTGGAACAAAGGTTCCAAGTGCTCCATTGAGATGGTAGATGCACAATTTTCTCCTTCTTCAACAAAACTTTGAGTATCGGTGAAAGCAATTATGTAGGAATTTTTTGGAAGCTCTAGATCAATGCGAGTGAATTGATCACTCCTAAAATATGATATATTTTCCAAAACATCCAAAGTATTACTTCTATGCACACCAACAAAAACATTAGAGAGAGAGAAATCCAATTCCTCTTCATTTTCTGAAGCAATCACTGGCAAACTTTTCATAGAATTTAAAATAGAAAATGTTGGTTTATCCCACAATACTGAGAGGTGGGGAGGGTGAATCAGTATTGTTAGTTTTTAATTTAAAATACACAAAATAAACAATCAAGATACCAATTTTATTTTGGAAACCTGAAAATATCAAACCACCAACACAATCTCATTAATAAGATGAATTTACAAAATTGCTTATCTGCTGCAACATAAAGGATGTAGATACACCCTATATTTTTCCTGCAACTACAGACTAGGATGCTACAACACCCCTATGGTTTTATTCTTGTTTCAATAGACAAGGACGCTACGACACCCTATTCTCTAGCTACGATAGGGAGGAGGCTTCAACCCCCTGCAGACCTATGGCCTTCCCTAGAACCACCCTGCCACCCTAGACTGATGTTCTCAGTTTTTTAGAACAGTTGAAAAACTATCCATTTGGAATCTATGAGACTCACTAACAGAGACACCTAATTCTTTATAGATTTATTCAATAAATACATTTTACCTATTTCTTATCAATGCATCTCTCCATAGCTGTGCTCTTTCATTTTGGATCATGATTGTTCACTTACAGACAAAACCAACCATCATCCAGCTGCTCAACAGTAACATCATTTCAGTGAAGACATCGTTTCATTTCTTCCCACATCTCAGAATTCATTTCCGCAGCCATGTTCATCATTTTCTAGTGTTTCTATAATGTTCTTCACCAGATACAATCCAGACAGTTGATCTTCTTTACCGATTTCTTTTTTGAATCGTTTTTCTGCACCAATTTTCTATTTCAGCGATTTCCCACCATTGATTTTTATCAGGCTTTTCCTTGAGATTCGATATCCATTTTGTGAGACACAGGATGTGGGATATAACATTCGTATCTCGACTCTCAACCTTGTCTTTTCGCAAACTCCTTCCCACACTTTGAAATGCGAGAGTTGGTTTCCCACTGTTGATCTTTATCGAGAATCACCATGAGCGTCGATCTCCAGATTGTGGGATGCGGGATGTAACATTTCCTCAAATCATATCTCGACTTCCCACAAGCTCATTTCCATGAGATCCTTTCCACAAGCTCCCCTCCATATTGTCGATCTCTTGCGGAGTCTATCCTGACCCTCGATCTTCCGGATTGCAGGTTGTGGGTTACGGGTACATCAATTTTTTTTAAATTACTTCCGCAATTCCCTTTAGACATTTTTCTTTCACAACATTGATATCTAGCAGATTCTTTCCTGACCTTTGATCTTTCGAATTGCGGGTTCATAAAATCTTTAACGTTACTTCCACAATTCCCTTTCCGCATTTTTCTTCAGCTGTCCGATCTTGATCTTTTGCGGAACTTTGGATTTTCCTCCTAACTATCGGAATTAATCCTAAACCATCAGATCTAGTGCGGGACTAATATAAGTTGTCTGATATTGATTGTTGCAGAACTTTGTCCTTCCACCTTTCTTTTGCGGAGCTAATCCCCAGCCGCTGGATCTAGGGCAGGACTAACCTCTACCGTCCAATCTTATTCCTTCATGGAAATTTATCACTTTGAACGTGTTTAACCTATGTTAGTTCATTCAACAAAAACATTGTGAGCCATCGATTTATTTGGATGATCGATCAATTGTTCAACTTGCTAGAGGGTTATTCGTTCGTTATTCAACCTATAACCTGTAACAGGGTTATTCCTTTGTTATTCTGTTGATTTCAGCCTGCCACCATATCTTTAGATTTCATTAAAAATTTTGACATCAATTACAACCATTTTACTCAACAATATCCCCCTTTGGCATTAATGGAAAAATCTTTAATCATTCTCCCCCTTTGACACCAATGACAAAGAAACCTCTCTGTTTGACAGCTCCTCCTGTCATCATATCTACCCCTTGTTGATGTATTTGTAACTTTGGAATGTATTCACTTGTATATATTGTATTTCATTGGTCCATGATGCTCCTATTAAGAGAATCACTTGTATTTCTTTGTACCCTGATGTTCCTATCGGGAGAATTACTAAAAGTCATGAGGAAGTCCCCTCTGTTGTAAGTCGGGTCATTAGTACCCTAGTTGTGGTTACTCGAGCCTACATAACTGAGATAGGATTACTCAAGCCTACATAACAAAGTCAAATATTAAGTGAACGAAAGAATATAAATAGAGAGCGAGCCTCTCTATTTATCACAGTCACTCACACTCAATTGTAGCGCATAACTGAGAGAGAGAAGAAGTTGGGACAAGAGAGAGAGACAACTATTGTCGAGAGATCATCTTTGTATCTTTGGGTTTTGCTTTTGGTGCTCATTCTATCTCTGAGGAAGTTGCAGGGTTTTCTCCTTTATGGTTTCCCTGAGGAAAATATTTGTGTTCATTGTCTATTGTGTTTGATTGTTGTGCTTGTTATTCTCTCAGATAAGATCCTAAGATCATATAGCTTAAATGATAAAAATCTAACATGGTATCAGAGCTAACCTGAGAAGAAGACATTGTGCAATTGTAGAAGCTAGGGATTCTTAATTTTTGGGTTTCTCTCCACAATCCATCAGCAAAAGGAGGCTAGCCTGACTCTCCATTGAAGGGTGCATCTTTCTATCGAAGCAAAATTTCATTCTGGGGCATTTTCAGTTTTTGGTGCGGGAAATTAGGGCTTTTAACAGAAGAGGAATTTTTGAGTGATCCTAGCATAGGATTTCTCTCCTCATCAAAATCAAAGTTTATATACCAAGGTCGAAGTTTTTGGTTGAGTGAAACTCCGAGAAAGTTAAACCCTAGTTTCACCCCGGCCTTGAAAAACCCTAAAATACTAAAACTGGTAGTTTTGGTACATTCACTATATATCGGGATTGAAGAGGTATCAGGGGCTGAAATTTTCACAGGACGAAGATGAAATCCTGTTGTATCTTGTGTAAAACTTACAGCCTCATATTCACTATATTCTAGGAGATATGATTCCTCGAAATTAGTAGTCCAGCCTCTTCAAGGATTGATCCCTAAACATGATACCTAGGGATAATTGCTATATCTCGGGATACGATGGTCCAAATGTAATTTCTTAAGATATTCTATATAGGGGATGTACTTTAATTTCTGTGGTAAAAATTTCAGACCCATAAGGTGAAACAGTGGCACATGGCAGTCTGTACAAGTGCGTTATTGTGAACAGTCCTGAATTAAGTCACCGTGGGAAAACTATCATAAGTCCCAATTGGTGAAACCAATTATGATAAAAAATGTGGTGTTGGAAAGAGGACATAAGATGTTACCTGAGTACAAAATTTTAGACACATAGGAGCAGGAATTTTGTAGATACTGCAGAAACAATATCATCCATTGGAAAACTAGGGCTTCCTGTTCCGGGAGTTTGCCTCCACTGTTTTCAGAAAAGGAGTACATTGGACAGCTTGCCTTGAAGAGGTATATCTTTCTATCCATTCAAATCTGAAAGATTCCAATTTTTGAAAATTAGGGTTTCTTTGACAAACCCTAGATCAATGAGCTCCGAAACTAGGATGGACACCTCAAATCGGTAAGATCTAATCTTTTGCTATTTATAGACGAGGTTCTCATTTCAAGATGACTAAAGACACCATCTTGATGATGAGCTTGGTGAATCTGTAAAATTTCGAGTATGGAAGTATAGGATCCCACTCGTACTTGAAGAAAATGAATTGGACACCTACATAAGTGGAAAGGTTCCAGGTCTAGACGGAGATGAGGCTAAAGCCTTACACAAGAAGAACTTGGTGAAGGACAAGAAAATCATTGTTGATTCAATCAAGGATCACCCAATACCACAAGTATATTCCCTAAAGACACCTAAAGAGACATTTGATTCCTTGACCAAGATATTTGAAGGGAAGAACATAAACTGAAAGATGACTTTGAGAAACCAGTTGAAGAATGTAAAGATCCAGAATGCAGAGACCATACAGTCATACTTTACAAGGGTCTCTCAAATCAAAGAACAACTTGAAGTAGTGGATGAAGAAGTAGAGAATGCAGAAGTTGTGATAAGCACCTTGAATGGCCTCTTGGGATCATGGGATTCATTCATTTGAGGAATGTGTTCCAGAAGGAAGTGATTACTTTCAGCAGACTCTGGGAAGAGCACACAAAAGATGAAGCTCGGCTCATAATAAGAGAAAGAGAAGATGGGAGCAACTGAAGACCAAGCTCTCATGATCGAAAGAAGATCCCTCAAGTGATGAGGAATATGAAGAACTCAATTCTTGGACAACCTCTTATCCATCTTAAGAATTTGGATAAGAAATGATGTTGTTATGAATGAAGAAGATGATGAAGCTGAAAGAAGGAGTCTACCCACGAAACAAATAAAGATAAGTATTCAATTGTCATTTCATTGTTTTGTTATGCATTTGTTTATAGTCAGATGATGTATTATGCATGATAGAATGTTTGCATTAATGACAGTATACTACTAATATGCATGTGATGGGTAAGTAGCTCATGGTGCTATACAACTCTCCATTGCTACTTATCTAGAATGAAACCTCTTTGCTGACATATTGGATTAATGCACAATCTCAATGATGTCATGGTAGAGATGGAAGGCATCTACAAAGTTTCTGTGAGATATGGATGAATGTTGTATTGGCTAAAATAGTTGCATGATAATATCTTTATGCATAAGAATTTTCCATTATGAATATGCCTTATGAAATGTTTCTAACCATACAACTAATGCATTTGACTTGTAGGAAATATCGCGTACAATCACCTACAAGAAAAGAAGGAAGAGACTTGTTCCAAAGAACAAGTGATGACAGCTTGAGAAATAATACAAGAATGAAGAATAATATGATGAATGCAGTTATGTGACACTATTGAGAGACATCATTGATGTAGAAAATTCTAGCTATGAAGAAGTAGCCAAGAAGCAAGGGAAGGAGAGTACCAGTTCAAGAAGAATGATGTCTAGGATGTGGTATTTGCAAGTTCCATCATGCATTAGATGGCAACATCGTGGGATACAAGGCAAGATTCGTAACACGATGCTTCTCATGGAAAGAACGCATATACTACGAAGAGACATTTGCAACCACTAGAAAGACACATGACATGCAGACTCATGTGTGCAAATTAAAGAAGGCCTTGTACGAGCTCAGAAGGCACCCATGGGATAACACATGCATGAGGAGCTTGAAGATCACCTAGAGTGATGAATATCATAACCTTTTCTACAAGGTTGAAGATGAAAGCCTATAGAGGATGACAAGCTCACAGTTAGGTGCGAGAAGAACTTTTGAAAAGTTTCAAGATAGAGGATCTTGGTATCTAGTGACCCTAGATAGATACATAGAGTATTAGTAGTACAGGAAACTACTTGTCATTCTAGTACAGAATGTTTCAATACATAGAGTACGAAAGGCAGAGGGAGAATGATGCTTCACTTCAGAGGGAGTGACTGCAGAAGATCCTGAGGTTCGACATGGTACAACAAGATGGACAGCTTACTGATGGCTCTAGGATTTAATGAGAGTAAAGCGGATTCCAACCTTTAATTAAAGGTTGAAGGCGAAAGACCAGTGATGCTCCTGTTATATGTCGATGACTTCTTCCTGACAAAGAAATAGGAACTCATTAAATTTTCAAGAAGGAGACTTGCTGCCGAGTTCGAGATGAAGGACTTGGGTATGATGCACTACTTTCTAGGCATGGAGCTATGGCAGAATGCGGATGGAATATCCCTGGGACAAGGGAATTATGCAGTGGAGATCTTCAAGAGGTTCAGGATGATGGACTGCAAGGCCATGACCACACCTATGGCATCGAACCTGAAGCTATTGAGTGTTGCTTCATCAAAGACAGTTGATGCTACAATGTATCGTCAGATGATTGGGTCATTGATGTAATTGACGAATACGAGTCCAGATATTTGCTTTGCTATGAACACATTGGGCCAGTTCCTTATAGATCTGAGACATGTTCACCTGATGGTTGTAAAGCATGCAGTGAGGTACCTAAAGGGTACAGTTGATTATGGGCTCAAGTATGAAGCGAATCAGAAGATTAACCTGGAGGGTTATGTGGATTCAGATTGGGCATGCAGTTCCATTGATATTAAGAGTACTTCGGGGTGCTGCTTCAGTATGAGATCAGGTGTGATCTCTTGGTTTAGCAGGAAGCAGTCTTGCATGGCGCTGAGTACAATCGAGGAAAAATATGTTGCCATTTGCTCGGCTAGTTGGGAGGTAGAATGTTTCTCTTGAAAACTACTATTTGATTTGATTGATCTGACTTGCATTTTTGTATGATGCAGAGAGGAGCAGTGAAGCTTCAATATGTGATCCAGATCGAGATCTCCAGAAAGAGGGATTTCTAGCATAGCTGGTGAGACAGGTTGTCTGAGCATCAAATCCTGGCGAAGCTCGTAGGTTGCTCAGATGTAAAAAGTCCTTTAGGTTGTCCTCGAATGTAATCGAACCTGGAGAAGCTCATAGGTTATCCTTGGACGTAATCGTCCCTTATGTGATTCTATGATAGAAATGGTTAGAGTGAAGTTTGAGTACTTCAGGGAGAAACTTGGCGTTCTCCAGATCGAGGTTCCTTCCAAGTGGAAGTGATGAGTCCGTGTGCCATTCTGACATGGTGGTAGGTTAGGCCTCCCATGGTCAGATGGAAGTGTAGATCCATTCTGACATGGTGGTAGGCTGGGCCTCCCATGGTCAGATGTAAGTGCAGAGCCATCCTGACATGGTGGTAGGATGGGCCTTCCATGGTTAGATGTAAGTGCAGAGCCATTCTGACATGGTGGTAGGCTGGACCTCCCATGTTCAGATGTAAGTGAAAATCCTTTCCTGACTAGGTCAGATGTGAGTGCTGGGCCTTTCTGACATGATGTGGTCAAATGTGAGTGCTGGATGAGCCTTTCTGACATGATGAGTTCGGATGTGAGTGTTGGGCCTTTCTGACATGATATGGTTAGATGTGAGTGTTGGAAAAGCTTTTTTGACATGATGAGGTCAGATGTGAGTGCTGGGCCTTTCTAAAATGATGTGGTTAGATGTGAGTGATGGATGAGCCTTTCTGGCATGATGAGGTCGGATGTGAGTGCTGGACCTTTCTGACATGATGTGGTCAGATGTGAGTGTTGGATGAGCCTTTCTGACATGATGAGGTCATATGTGAGTGTTGGGCCTTCCTGACATGATGTGTTCATATGTGAGTGCTAGACAAGCCTTACTGACATGATGAGGTCGGATATGAGTGTTGGGCCTTTCTGACATGATGTGGTCAGATGTGAATGTTGGATGAGCCTTTCTGACATGATGAGGTTGAATGTGAGTGGTGGGACTTTCTAACATGATGAGGTCAGATGTGAGTGTTGGGCGTGCCTTTCGGACATGGTGGTGGATGTGTTCCTCCCATGGTCAGATGTAAGTGTTGGGCGGGCCTTTCTGACTAGGTCAAATATAAGTGCTGAAGAAGATGAAGACCTACCTAGAGGCTAGGCCTAAAACCAACATGAAAAAGGGTTGGCTCTATAGAGCTTCCTGTGACGAGTATAATTGAGATATAGCACCCTTTGATCGAGATAAAGGAAGCAGTGATGATGATGATCCAGTGATGATCCAGCTTTAATGATGATCCAGTGATGATCCATCTTTGATGATGATCCAGTGACGATCCATATTTGATGATGATCCAGTGATGATCTAGCTTTGATGATGATCCAGTGATGATATAGCTTTGATGATGATCCAGTGATGATCCATATTTGATGATGATCCAGCTTTGATGATGATTAGTGATGATACAACTTTGATGATGATCCAGAGAAAAATACTTGTGCTGATGAATTGTGTCAAGAGAAAACCTTCCTAGTTAAGAGGGAGTGTTGATGTATTTGTAACTTCAGAATGTATTCAATTGTATATATTGTATTTCATTGGTCCCCGATGCTCCTATTGGGAGAATCACTTGTATTTCTTTGTACGCCAATGTTCCTATTGGGAGAATTACTAAAAGTCATGTGGAAATCCCCTCCGTTGTAAGTCGGGTCATTAGTACCCTAGTTGTGGTTACTCGAGACTACATAACTAAGTTAGTATTAATAGAGCCTACATAACAGAGTCAAATATTAAGTGAACGAAAGAATATAAATATCCTAGTGAGCCTCTCTATTTATCACAGTCACTCACACTCAGTTGTAGCGCATAACTGCGAGAGAGAAGTTGGGACAAGAGAGAGAGAGAGAGAGAGAGAACTACTGTCGGGAGATCATCTTTGTATATTTGGGTTTTACTTTTGGTGCTCATTCTATCTCTGAGGAAGTTGCAGGGTTTTCTCCTTTATGGTTTCCTCAAGGAAAATCTTTGTGTTCATTGTCTATTGTGTTTGATTGTTGTGCTTATTATTCTCTCAGATAAGATCCTAAGATCATATAGCTTAAATGATAAAATATAACACCCTTGAGGTTTACGCTTTCTCCTCTTAGTGATTTTGTAAAGGAATTACTCCCATCTTCTTTCTAATATGCTCAAAGGATTTCTTAGGTAGTGGTTTGGTGAAAATGTAAGCAATCTGTTCTTTTGTGTCAATGTATTCTAATTTGACGGCTTTTTGAGATACCTGTTCTCTTAGATAGTGATACTTGATTGGTATATGTTTTGTCTTAGAATGCATGATAGGATTTTTAGACATATTTATAACACTGTGTTATCAAAGTTGTTCACTATTGGATCTTCATATTTTATAAGCAGATATTCTAGGGTTTGTTTCATCCAAATAACCTGAGTGCAACATGAGGCGGCAACAATATATTCTGCTTTTGCTGTAGAGAATGAAATGGAGGATTTTTTTTTACTTCACCATGATACTAAACAATTTCCTAGAAAGAATGCTGCTCCACTAGTAATTTTTCGATCATCAATACTACCTGCTAAATCTGCATCAACAAATGCTTTCAAGGTAAAGTCTTGTCCTTTTGGATACCATAAACCATACTCCATGGTACTTTTTAGATATCTGAGAATCATGGGTCTAAACATGGTATGATCTACTTCTAGATATTCATCATCCTTAACTTGCAATCGGTGACCATAGGAGTACCAATAGGTTTGGAATCTTCCATTTTAAACTTTGTTAACATATCTTTTATGTACTTAGTTTGAGAGATGAAAAATCCTTCATTTTTTTGCCAGACTTTCAATCCTAGGAAGAAAGTCAATTCACCCAACATTGGCATTTTGAAATCTTTCTTCATTTCAGAGGCAAAATCTACACTTAGGATTTGAATATTGCTTCCAAATATGATTTTATCCACATAGACAACAACAATGATCATATTTATATCTTCTATCTTTAGGTAGAGATTACTTTCAGTGGATCCTATTTTAAAACCTTGATGGTTCAAGTAACTTTCTAGTCTTGAAAACCATGCTCTTGGATCTTGTTTAAGACCATAGAGTGCCTTCTTCAGTTTACAGACATAATCTTTGTTTTTTGACA